>JAEQML010078835.1:0-12250 GCA_016904865.1 Pissodes strobi | reverse complement strand
GACAGCGGTTTAAAAAACTGAATTGAATATCTATCTGTTGCTTCCCAATGGGATTTGAGTACAAATACTACCTGTGAATCGTGGTTAGAAAACGAATCGTTAGAAAAGATAGAAAATTCGATTCTCGTACTGTTTTTTTCTTGATTTTCGGCATGACTTAGGTTAGTTTGGCTTAGTTTCGGTTGGTTGCGCTCCCGGAGCAATCGAAGCGAGCTAAGGGCCATGCTTGAAGTGAAATATTAGTTTAATGATAAAAAAAATTGGGTTAAGTGCCAATTTATACTGGATATACAGCAGCTTGCATGTGTTTCCGCGAATATATTCCACTATGCACCATTCAAAACATATTACTACAATAATACCGTACGTGCCGAAGATTGCCGAAGTATGGATAACTTATGTAAGTTGCTACGTAGACGTAAGTGTAAAATGCTTTCAGCAGGTCTCGTGGTGCAGTGGTCAGATTATGTGCTTGCGATTGAGATGGCCTGGGTTGCTTGTACGTAAATGCGCCCGTGTTCGATTCCTGTCGGTACCAAGACATGTTTTTTATATATTTTTTATGTTATTTGGTTTCTTTTCTTAAATTTGGGTTAGTTTGGGCTAGTTTTGTTTGGTTGCGCCCCGGAGCGAGCAAATCAAAGCAAGTGGAGGGCATTACATGAAGTGACAAAAATACAAATGTAAACATTAAACAACGCATGTGGTTGCAAGCCTAGGACTCGTCAGACGTGGGAATGTGTTTCGCAAGCTGTCTGTAACTGTTAGTAAATAGATAACGTTTCATCGTGCGCGAAGCATCGTAATCGAAATCCATTCTGGTGCAGCTAGACTCCTGCTATTTATTTAGTTATTTATTTATTTCTAATGAATTCCCTTAAGATACTTGAGATTTGATCTAAAACTATTACAAACTTAACAATATATACATATTTACAAATAAATACCTATATGCTACCGACTAAGGGGGTACCTAACAAGCATCCACCTAAACCTAAGATAATCAAAAAATTACATGGTATTTTAACTCTAAATGATTATTTTAACACTGCATTTTTTAAGTCCTTCGGCTTCATGCAGTCCTTCCTGGTAAAGGGGCGTCCTCGAGTCTTAGTCCTTGTCTTGGCATCTTTAGAGCATCACCTCGTGGATCATCTTGTGGATTTTCCTGAATGGCATTTGCTCTATGGTCATCCTTCCTATGTTCCTGGTTATTTTCTGCGTCTTCGTCGTCTACCTGAAGAACTTCGTCGCTGTCTCCTGTATTGTCTGTTCTAGCGGTCTTGTCCCGGCTTCTCTTTACAGCTGTCTCGTCGTCTGGAAATCCTCCCATCTGTAATTCATGATCTTCCTCAGCAGTTTTCGTTCCAGCGTAAGTAGCTTCTTTATGTTGGTTTTTGCTGCGGAGCTCCAAACCGTCGCGGCGTACATGGCTATTGGTCTGACGTAGGTGTTGTAGAGTCTGCTCTTGATGTCCTTATCCAGTCTTGATTGACTCATGATGTAGGGGCATGTTGCGCTCGCTGCTAATCCTGCTCTTTTCCTGGTGATCTGCAAGTGATCCTTGAACGTCAGCTTCACGTCCAGCGTGTCTCCTAGGTGCTTGACGGTGTCCTTGTCCTCTATCCGTATCTCGTTGATCATGATATGTGTATTTTCTCTCCTGCGTTTTTGGTTGATCAGTTGGGTCTTCTCCTCTTTGATCTTCAGCTTCCACTTGAAGTATTTCGCTATCTGCCTGACATGTTGCTCTATTCTCTGCGTGGCCGCTATCTGCTGGGTTAATGATGTGTAGACCGCTGCGTCATCCGCGAAGATTCCTATTTGGTTGTTCTGCTTCCTTGGTAGGTCATTGATGTATCTGTTGAATAGCGTTGGCGACATCACGCTTCCTTGAGGGAGTCTCTGCCTTATTGTCCGTGTTCTTGCTTCTGTCCCGTTGATCAGCGTTGTTGTCGTCCTATCCTTTAGGTAGCTCATGATGACTTCCGTGATTGCGGTTGTTATCCTTGCTTCGTGCATCTGCTTGTTGTATGCTGAGATGATCTTCAGGTTGTTTGTTCTTGTCGCCACTGGCTCTATACTGATCGTGTCTGTTGCCTGTTCGTCGAAGTGGATGCTCCTCTTCACGTATAAGGCCACTCCTCCATACAGTTCCTGGTTTGGTCGATTCTTGAAGATCATCTCGTATCCTACGATGCCTGGCGGGAAATCCTTGGCCTTGGTTTCATTGATACTCAGTATATCTGGCGTGGTCCTGGCGGCGAGTTCTCTAAGCTGGCTGACCTTGCCCCTTATTTCGTTGATAGATGTGCTTTCAGCGTCCTTATCTTCATGATGAGGTCCTTTATATTGAAGAGCCGGTTGAACTCTTCAATCTCCTTGAACAACGTTTGGATGTCGTTATGTCCTGAGTTGTTAGGTGGCTGTACTGCTGGCATCTTCGGAGCGGGGGCGGCAGAAACGGCGGCGGCTTGAGGGGCAGCACGGGCAGGGACAGGTCCTCTGAATGCGGTTCTCTGAATGCCTGGTTGTATGAGAGTTCGACTCTCACGGGGCTCAGCCTGGTGGTGGGCTTCGACTGTTGTTGTCCTGTCCCTGATGCTGTTTTATCTCTGTATACGTCCAGGGCTTAGCAGCTCTTGAAGTTGGCTGCGTGGTTTTCCTTGCAAATGACGCACTTGAGCGGCACCATCTCTTTATTTATGTCTCTCTTCCGGAGGCATTTGCTGGTTCGGTGACTGCCTGCGCACTTCACGCATTTAGGGACCTGGCGACACATCGTCGTTCCGTGCCCGAATTCCTGACATCTGTAGCATTGAGAATAGTTCAACATTTTGAAATAGGTTTCCCACTTATTGATGCTGTTGTCTACAGGCTTGGTTCTCTTGATTTGGCCAATATTGGCCTCCTTTTTTGCAGTCACGAGATATGAATGGCTGTCTCCTCTCCTTGAATTCATCTGCACGCAGTCGATGATGGCTTCATGCTCCGGCTGTAGTGATCTCTTGATCTCCTCCGTGCCCATTCCCGGTGGTTCCTTGAATACCACCTTCTTGATTTTCTCACCTCTTGGTTTGAATGAGTAGAATTCGATGGCCTGGTCTTGTTCCAAAATGGCTACTAGGAGTCCGTGGTCGCTAATGGTCGTGGTGAATACTTTGATGTTTGCCGGCGTGAATTTCATGTAGAATTCGCTCTTCACTGTTGACTTGATCTGGTTTCTGGACTGTTCGTAATTGACCTTTGAAGTTATGATTATCGACGGTGGTTTGATCGTTGACCTTGGCTTGGTTTTGGTCTCGTCCATTTTCTCGGTATCTTCGATCTGAATGACTCCAAATCGATTCTGAGTAGGGACTACCGGCACAAGGCGGATTGGCTCCTTGATTGTTTGGTTTCCTCCTAATCTTGACATCTTTGCGACCTGAACTTCGTCTTCCAGAGGCGTCTGATGGGCCTCTTCACTGATGACATGTCCTTGCCAGCCGCTTTTAGCGTCTCGCTTCTTCTCGAAAGTGTTAATTTCTCTCTTGTCATGTCAATATACAAGTATCTTCGTACACCGTTTCAATATCGTGCCGGAAGCTTCGCGTTTGCTTAATAATGATGAAATCATGAAAACCTGCACGTGTAGTATATGCAACCGGCATTGAGCGTTTGTTTACTATTTTGGAATGTCTAATATTTCATTTCACGCATGGCCCTTCTCTCGCTTCGCTCGCTCCGGGGCGCAACCAAACAAAACTAACCCAAACTAACTCAAGGCATGCCCAAAATCAAGAAGGAAATTATTTTTAAAATGCAGTACGACAACCGAATCTTAAGGCGGGAACAGACTAAGCAAACATTGTTGAACAACAGTTGTTGCGCAGCTGTTGACTATCTGTTGTACGATGTTCGCTCCCGAGGCGGTACTTCAAAGGAAATGTCGCTCAACAGTACGCCAACAGCATCGCCAGTTCTAGACGATACGTGCGTATTCAGCATTCAGTAAGCATCCGTTGTTATTTAAAAATGTCTCACGATTGGAGTGAAGAGCAAGTTATAAGCTTGATCGAACTTATAAGGTATCCCAATATATGGAATCCCCAAAATGAGACTTATAAGAACAACAAAGTACTGATGTATTTAATAATATAGCTGGAGCTTTAGGGATTTTACGAGCAAAAATTGAGCGAAAATGGAAAGTTCTGCAAACCCAGTTTCAGAGAGAATGTGGTAAAAGTGCCACAAAATCCAGCCAAGGAACACAGGAATTGTACATTTCTCACTGGTTTGGATATAAACATTTAATGTGTTTAAAAGACAAAAATATGCCTAGACGTACAACTACTGAACGAACACCAAATAATCAGCAGACAACTAGGTAGGTCGATGTTTTCGAACAGTTCGTCAACTTCCAGCACGTTTATGTTCGCCAACAGCTAATCAACTGTTGCTCAACTGTTGTTCAACAATGTTTGCTTAGTCTGTTCCCGCCTTTACATATTTTCTAATGATTCAGTCTTTTCTAGAAACTATTCAAAAGTACCTGGTATTCATGATGCAAAGAAAACAAGATATGATATTGCGCATGTAGGGGCGGAGCCAAGATTCAGCGCGCATGTTATGTGGTTCGTTATTTCGCGGGCACGTATCCTAAACGCCATTTATTTTGTGTTCTGTTGTGAGTTTATGCTCGGTTTTATTTGGATTTGTAATCAAATTAAATTTTTGGTTTTCCAACGACGAAAATCTTAGCAATCATCATTTGTCCGAAGGTGGCTTGGATAAACCATCCGACGCAATGGCGCAGCACATGGAAAAATTTGAAACCATTTTTAATGATGTAAATTCTGATAATTTGCGTATTTGTAAGGGATATTTAAATCATTTAATTAATTGTAGTTCAAATATTGATTGTAGCGTGAAAATTAGGCAATTATTTTTTAGATCCCTATTGTTTTTCCGCACGCGGAATTTAAATAAACCAGCGGTTTATCAAGAAAAAAGGAAAATGTCAAAAACAGTCCAATAATTTAAATTAAATTTTCTTTGTGTCTCGCTATTTTACTTTTTATTCATTTGTTTATTAATAACTTGTACGTATTTGTGTGTATTTATGTATGTTTTGCTGTCTATACCATTTAACCACTAGTTATGTACTGCACGTATCTTATACAAAACAAATAAAATTATTATTAAAGATAAAACATAAGTATTTTTAATGTACCCATTTTTAACGCATCGATAATAAATTTTATATGTGCATTATTTATCCTAAATATTAAAGATACAAAATTAGATAACATTATTTTACTTCATACACAAAACTATATTATCACCACAATACCAAAAACACTGTTAGCAAAACGCACCTAGATTTAAAAAAAATTGTCCTATCGTGGTAATCTTACTAGTTTTGTGTAAGTATCATTGTGGTAAAGGTTCTAAACCATAACATTAGTAATATTATTTTATAACAGCGTGTTATTAAAATGATAATAATTTATTTGCCACTAAGCTTTTAAATTTTCATGAAATGTGTTTATCATTTCTTAAATCAGTCCCAATGCACAACTTAATTTTATCATCAGAGGCTGTAAAAAATTATCTTATATATAAAAACATATGTACCATAGCTTAAAATATCCGATTCGTTAATATAATTTGATAATAAAAACTCTTGCTTATCGTAATAGCTAGAAAATGCGAAATAAGCCATATATTCCCATATATTCCATTAGGTTAAATTCATAGTTTACGAACCGCCTGACGTCATGCGCCGACTGGTCGAATTTGGAACGGCGATTTAGCATATCTTTTTTTCTTTGTTTCATGCCTGGTATTTGTACTTCACACTTTCGCGGACACTTATTTGTATTGATATATGCTTAATAGGACACAGTCTGCATATGCCGCAACCACTATTATGTCCAAATGAACACTGACGGCAAATGCCGTCATGTCCTTAGGGCGCTGTAGATAGTTTTAGCGATATATCACGTCAATTTTGCATTTGTTAGCGTGTAAAGTGTCCCACTAGACTCGGTGTGTAAAAAAAAAAATAGGTGAAATTTTTAACGTTCAATTGGTGGGGGACATAATTTGGTCAAACGATCGACAGACGCATCCTGGCAAGGTCGTGACTGTATAGGATAACCAGCTCTTTGGGTCGGAACATGTTTCCAAGATTGGCATGTATAGCGTTTTTGCATTTTTGTTATCTTTGCCAAAGTAGCACAAATGTTCCTATTCTTAGAAATGCATTCAATTTTGTTATAAACTAGAGCTTTGCACCTGCTTTGTTGTTTCATTTGAGTAACTTTTCAAAAATATATATGTTTTGTATCGTTTTGGTAGTTATATTATCTATGAATACAAGTTTTTGCATAAAAAAAACGTTTTTTTCCTTCTTTTTTACATGCTGCATATGACGTCAGTGTCATATTGAAATAAACTATGTCATTTTCGGGACATGACGTCATATGACGCGGTGTTGTTTTTTATATCACTAATTCTTTGAAAAATTGTCATCTTAAAGGTACCGTAATCTGGGGTGAAGTCGGATTGTAGAGGCGAACGCGGACAGAAGCACGTGTTCTCATAATTATTTCAAGGGCATCTCGCAGGTACGCCAAAATAGCGCGGGATCTGTTCAGACATGTTAGTAGAGATTAAAACGCTAACGTGGATGGTTGTCGGCAAGTGTAATTTTCTCCGGTCGCCTACAAATCGGCTTTAATTTCATCTCGAGTTTTGTATATTTCTTTGAACTAGTGAAAACAAACTATTCCCCACAGGTAAGGCTTAGATATATAACATTTATTTTAGCATTAAAATGTTAACTAATGTGTGGATAATATTTGGCGATAAAATGATAATAATACCTCTTTTAGTTTTTTTAAAAATAATTAAAACATAAAATATTGTCCTCAGGTGGGGTAAAGGCGGACCATGGTAAGGAACTACAAAAAGAAGATTGGCCTAAATTTTATGAATTATGATGAATCAACATTACAGACGGCACTAGATGATGTGAAAATGCAGAGGAAAAATTTAAGACAAGCATCGATATATTATAAAATTCCTATAGTTCTATTTTCCTAAAATAAAGTCGTTTTTGTTGGAAAAATGCGTTTTTTTTTCTTGTGGCTTATAAGAAATTATAAGTTTTATCTCTTTTTTGTCCGCCTACGCCCCATTTCACGATCAAAGACGATTTAAAATGCAAAACAAATAGGTGTCCATGTTCACCCCACACATAGGGGCGAAGGCGGACAGATTTTAACCCAAAAAAAAGTAGTGGGGGCAATATTTTTTTGTATATTTTTTTTTATCGTGTCATATTTTAGAGATATAGGGCTTCCTTAATTATTTTTTGCAAATTTTTTATGCCAAAGGGGAATAAGTTATTAGCGAAAAACAACAAAAATTGTCCGATTTCACCCCAGATTACGGTATGTTACGTTTTTCTATGTTATCAAATACATATTTTATCACTGTGACAATTTGAGCGCAATTAGTGCCCTGACTGAACAAAAGTAAATGACGTGAAATGATGTCAGTGTCCGCGATCCCATCGGGGAGCAACAGTAAGATATTCAATTCAATTGGCTAGTTTTTTAAAGCGCCACTCACAGTCCCTGTAATCGCAACGAACAACATACTACGCAAGCGCGAAGCTTCCGGTACGATATTGAAAGGGTGTACGCAGACAAGACGTTGCCCGGACGCATATATTTTATTCTTTAGGATCCTAACGAGTCCTACCGCCTGGCGAATCCTGGCCTTGCGCGGGCATCATAAGCACATATCTGACAAATAGATGTCTTTATGGTCCAGAGATTTCCTTTCAGTGGGCCTCGTCGCTTTGTAGTTAGATCTGCGTTTCTGATACGGCGGCCCGGGTACATATATTTTATTCTTAAAGATCCTAACGAGTCTTACCGCCTGACGAGTCCTGTGCACCACAATGTTTAGGTATACATTTGTATTTTTTTTTCACTTCTTGCAATGCCCTTCGCTCGCTTCGCTCGTTCCGGGGCGCAACGAAATAAAACTAACCCAAATTAACCCAAGGCGTGCCCAAAATCAGGAAAAAAACGTTTTAGAAACATAACCTCATCAATTTCCTGGACCATAGATATCTATTTGCCAGAAATGTGTTTATTTAGACATTGTGATAGTGCTTGTCAACAATGTAATGCGCGCGCAACTCTGAAGCCCTGTGACACTAACAGATAATTAATACAGCTTGCGAGGAGCGTTCCACCAACGCCAAGCACTCCTCGTGGAACAACAGCACGTACAACAGGACAGGAACGTGACTCAGGAACTGGATCGACAGGAACGATGCCCACCTCATAATTCCGGACAGAAGGGCAAGAATTAGGCAATACCACGTAAACGACGCCACGCTGGACATAGGAATAGCAAGGGGCATCTACGCCACAGCAACCACCATGACGGAACTGCAGTCCAAAGACGATGCATCAGCCAGCCCTCGCAGCCCCTAGCGCCACGTACAACAACAGGACTGCCGACTGGAGAAATTTCAGGAGGGAATTCAACGCGGAGTTATGGATAACTCGCGACTTGGACACTCCTGAAAAGATAGATGATGTCATAGACGTCATTACCAGGATAATAAGCGCCGCAAAGGAACACAACATCCCCAGGAACTCTGACCTCAAGCAGGACAAACCATCCCTACATATTCAGGAACAGATCGTGAGAAGGAATCAACTACTCAGGACATATTAAATAAACACGTGACACTAATGACAGAGCAGCTTACCTGGTAGAGTGCGAACTTACCAGAGCCATGCTGGATTCATATAACAACGATGCCTGGAACAACAGAATCACAGCCGCAAGCCGAGAGAACATGTGGAAGCTCATCAAGAAAATGAATAACAGGAACAGCTCCTTGCCAGTCCCGCAGATCAAAGTGACGAGAGATGGCGTAGAACACATCATCACGGACAGGACAGAAAAGGCGAAGACATTCATGGAATACTTCGCCAATATCAGCAGCCTGACTGAGAATTTATCAGATGACAGGACAAAAAGAAAAGTGCAGAGGACAATGGACAAGATCGTAGCGCTGCCACTGCAGAACACGAGAAGAATAATCACGAGCCCCAGAGAGCTAAGGGGGATCATAAGCAGGGCCAGACCGTACAAAGCGCCAGGACCGGACGGAATAGTCATGAAGGAGGCCAAATAAAGAAGCCCTGGTCCAGGTAACATACATCATGAATGCCTCGATCACACTGTACTACTTCCCGAGGACGTGGAAAATTGCTAGGATTATCGTCATCGCCAAACCAAGAAAGGACAGAAGCCAAAGGAAGGTCTTCGAAAGAGTGCTCAACAGAAGGATCAACGCGGAGCTCAAAACACTAGGAACCATCATACCAGAGCAGTTCGGATTTCAGCGAGGGAAAGCAACAGTCATGCAGCTTGCGAGGATAGTAGACCATGCAATGGCAGCAAACAACACCAGGAAGGCCACGACAGCGGCACTTTTGGATCTGGAGAAGGCTTATGACACCGTATGGCGGGAGGCCATGGCCACCAAATTGCACGAAGCAAGGATAACACCGGCCATCACGAGAATCATCATGAGCTACCTAAAGGACAGGACGACAACAACGATGATCAACAAACCAGAATCAAGGACAGGAACAATAAGGCAGGGACACCCTCAAGGAAGCGTGATGTCGCCGACGCTGTTCAACATATACATCAATGACGTACCAAGGAAGCAGAACAACCAAATAGCACTCTTCGCGAATGACGTAGCGGTCTATACATCAGCCCAGCAGCTAGCGGCCACGCAGAAAATGGAGCAACATGCCAGGCAGATAGCGGAATACTTCAAGAAGTGGAAGCTGAAGATCAACGAGAACAAGGCCCAACTGATCAATTTCAACCAAAAGCGCAGGAGAGAAAGGACACATATCATGATCAACGGGACACGCATAGAGGACAAGTACCTAGAAATCACGCTGGACACGAAGCTGACGTTCAAGGACTACTTGCAGATCACCAGGAAAAAAAGCAGGATTAGCAGCGAGCGCAATATACCCCTACATGAGGCAATCAAGACTGGACAAGGACAGACTCTACAACACCTACGATATACGCGTCAGACCAATAGCCATGTACGCCGCGACGGTTTGGAGCACCGCAGCAAAGACCAACATAGAGAAGCTACTCACGCTGGAACGGAAACTGCTAAGGATGATCATGAATTACTGATGGGAGGATTTCAAGACGACGAGACAGCTATACAGAGAAGCCGGGACAAGACCGCCAGAACAGAGAATACAGGAGGCGACAAAACTCTTCAGGTACACGAC
Source organism: Pissodes strobi (assembly GCA_016904865.1). Classification (NCBI taxonomy): domain Eukaryota; kingdom Metazoa; phylum Arthropoda; class Insecta; order Coleoptera; family Curculionidae; genus Pissodes; species Pissodes strobi. The sequence goes on along the minus strand of JAEQML010078835.1, from coordinate 1,898 downwards.
GAGGACGCAGAAAATAACCAGGAACATAGGAAGGATGACCATAGAGGAAATGCCATCCAGGAAGATCCACAAGATGGTCCTCTAAAGAACCAGGACAAGGACTCTAGGACGCCCCCCTACCAGGAAGGACTGCATAATGCCGAAGGACATTAAAAGTGCAGTGTTAAAATAATCATTTAGAATTAAAATAGCATGTCATTTATTTGGTTATCTTAGATTTAGGTGGCCGCTTGTTAGGTATTACCTTAGTCGCTAGGTATTTATTTGCAAATATGTATACACTGTGGGCAAAATTAAATTGGAACCTTCTTTAATGGTTGATAACTTTTTTATTTTCAAAGGCTTTTTTATCATTTTTGGATATGTTATGGCCTAAGATATTGGGATTAAAAAGAACTTTGCAAAGAGGCTCTGCTTCAGTGGCATACAGAAACGGGGGTATTTTTCCAAAGCAATGTATTTCAGGTCGTTGCAAAAATCGGCCAAATGAAATAAAGATGTAAAAATAGGCAAAAAAGATTTGAAACGGTTCGGAATATTGACCATTAAAAAACCAGGTCACTTCAAACAAAATTAAAATTTATACTTGAATTTTGGTAAAGCCATGTCTAGTGGGCCAAATTAAATTGGATCCTTTTTTAATGCTTAGTGACTTTTTATTTGCAAAGGATTTTTATCATTTTTGGATATGTTATGGCCTAATACTTTCATTTAATTTATAAAAAATTTATTTAATGCTAAAATTTAAAAATATCCGTAAATTTCATTTAATTTATAAAAAATTTTAATGCTAAAATTTAAAAATATCCGTAAATCAAAGGGAACTTTCCAAAGCGGGTCTACTTCATTGGCGTACAGAAATTTTTAACCTATTTAAAACTTTTACAATAAAAAAAAATAATTTTAAATTTTAATGTACGCCACTGAAGTAGACCCGCATTAGAAATTTATTTTTGAATCAAATATCTTAGGCCACGACATATCCAAAAATGATAAAAAATCCTTCGAAAATAAAACGTCATTAATCATTAAAAAAGATCCAATTTAACTTGGCCCACAAGACATGGTTTTTCCAAATAAAATCAATTTTTACTTTTGTTTGTATTGACCTAGTTTTTTAATGGTCAATATTTCGAAACCTTTCATATCTTTTTTGCCTCTTTCTACATCTTTATTTCATTTGGCCGATTTCTGCAACGACCTGAAATACATTGGTTTTGAAAAATACTCCCTTTTCTGTGCACCACTGAAGTAGACCGTCTTTGCAAAGTTCTTTTTAATCCCAATATCTTAGGCCATACATATCCAAAAATGATGAAAAAAATCCTTTGAAAACAAAAGGTCATTAAGCATTAAAAAAGGACCCAACTTAACTTGGCCCACAAGACATGGTTTTATCAAAATTAAAGTATCAATTTTAATTTTGTTTGTATTGACCTGATTTTTTAATGGGCAATATTCCGAATCCTTTCAAATCTTTTTTGCCCATTTTTACATCTCTATTTCATTTCGCCCATTTTTGCAACGACCTGAAATACATTGGTTTTGAAAAATACTCCTTTTTCTGTACGCCACTGAAGTAGACAGTCTTTGCAAAGTTCTTCTTAATCCCAATACCTTAGGCCATAACATATCCAAAAATGATAAAAAAATCCTTTGGAAATAAAAAAGTTATTAAGCATTAAAGAGGGTTCCAATTTAATTTTGCCCACAGTGTATATTGTTAAGTTTGTAATAGTTTTAGGTCAAATATCAAGTGTCTTAAGCCAATTCTTTATAAATAAATAAATAAATAAAGAGCGTTCCACCGCCTGAGGTGTTTTGTTTTTTTCACATCACGCATTGCCCTTCGCTCGCTTCGCTCGCTCCGGGGCGCAACCATACAAAACCAACCAAAA
>JAEQML010078834.1:0-12250 GCA_016904865.1 Pissodes strobi | reverse complement strand
TATATATATATATATATATATTACATACGACTTGCTTTAACTGAAAAAAAATGAGGGAAGAAACTATTTTTGCGTTTGTGTTCACGTGCATGTGTAGTTTACTTTGTATTTTTACAACCGTACCGTGAACAGCATTGATTAGGCTATTGGTGACATATGGGTAAAGAGTTTCTATAGAGGAGAGGGAAGGCTAATTTGTCGATAATGTTCAATATTGCCATTACCTCCTTTCTCAAAAAGCAGAATTACTTCTGCGTTTTGCCACGCGTCCTGAATTTTACCTTCTTGCAGATATTTATTTAAAAGAGTTTGCAGAGACCTCTCGCAGATTGCTCCTTCCAGTTTTAACATTTCACATGTGATTTAATCTTTTGCTGGTCTTTTTCTGTCTTTATTTCCTTAAGAGCAACCTGTAATTCTTATTTTGATATTTCTGGAACGTATTCAAAGCCCACGATAATCGTGTTAGTAACTCTTTGATCGGGTCTAATAAAGGTGTGAAGGCTGGTATACAAATCTTCAATGTGCCCAGCAATATTTCTGTTGTCCGAGGTTACGTTTCTATGTTGACCTTTCATTTTGGTAATCCTGAATTTATCTGAGGATAGGTTTGATCTTAAGGCCCTCATATTTGCATTGTCTTCTATTGCGTGTGACGACACGTTCGAATGTCCTTTTCCACTTTTATATGAAATATTTTATTTAGTTCTCGTTATTCTGATTTTCCTCTGGGAATTTGTTTTAATTTGATGCAAATCTTCTTGACATTCGGATGTCAGTAACAATTTTATGGTTAAGTTCACTGATATCTGATAACTATGATTAAAAACAATGAAAGAAAATCAAACCTCAAAGCTTGTCGTTGCCAAAGACCGGGTTTGACTATAGCAATAAATGTTTTCGATGGATGAATGTTGAGTAGCTGAAATTATATTGTAGATCGTGAACTGGTATGAAATTCAACTATTTTATTTATGAAAAACTACTCTTTATTTTAAAAAGTAACATAATTCTAAATTTGTTTTGCGTGATAGATAACATGCTAAACTAGGAGTTAATTTCGATAAGTTATCTGGCAATAATATCAGAATAGATTGTTCTATCTTGTCTGGCAGATGCATTTTAGGTTGCAAATTGACCCAGACCTTGTACCATCGAACGATCCCAAATTATGTATTTTACGAATACTACGTTAATAAAAATTTTAGACACAATGTTTGAGCCACCCTTTATAGTACGACATATTTTTAAAGCATGCTTCTGGGGAATTAAATAACAATCCTTATCTTTTCGTATAATTGTCTACCTGATCTTCGATTGATTACTGTATATACATTTTTAACTTTTTTCAGATTCGGTACCCATTACTCTATACGGTGAAACGGGAGTCCAAATAGTACTAAACCAAACTGCTGATATGATGGTAAGCGATTGGATCCAGCAAGTAAACCCCAATGGTACACGTTACGTAGAAGGCGACCCAGCATATTCAATGTTCTACGACTGTGCTAAAATCGAAAAAACTATTGGAACCCGGTGCACGTCTGTAATTTGGATAAAAAGTGCCAATACTCAATTAGTCAATGTCATAATAGAAAATTCCGCTGCGCAACTTTCAAATGCCCCAGGAGTAGCTTTGAGAACTGACAGTGACGCAATACATTTAGAAGGAGTAACGTTGCTTGGCCATCAGGATACATTATATGTTGCCTCGGGAAAAACTTTTGTAAACAATTCATATCTTGAAGGTGATGTTGATTATGTATTTGGTCAAGGAACTGCAGTATTTAATAATTGTACGTTTAAAACAGTAGCTGACAGGAAAAGCTACGGCATTATTTTCGCACCTAAGACTGTCTCTCATAATCGGTTTGGTTTCCTAATAGTTAACAGTATTTTGACTTCCGATACACAATTTCAAAATTACAGCAATGTTTTGCTCGGAAGGTCATGGGACTCATCAGAGTATATACCTGACGAGTCTCCTAATGGTCAAATTTTGATTAGAGAAAGTAGGATTGACGCCATAATAAACACAACAGGGCCTTGGGGAGACGGCATAAATAGTAAAAGAGCATTTTCTGGAAACATTGATGTCAGAAGAAATCTAAACGATAACAGGTTCAATAGATTTTGGGAATATAGAAATTATGGTGATTATTATGCAAATTGAACAACACCTTGTTCACGAACCAATTTGCGCCTTATTTGATATTCCCATCATGGAATTAGTTAGCATCCATAGAACTCAAAATATACTAATTAAAATTACGTATCTCTATAGTTTGTTTCAGAAATGTATAGAGTAACAAAACCTTATTAGGTATTAAAAAGAACTACAGGGTGGCCCACCAATAATAATTTATGCCACTGCCATAGTTTGGCATTGGTAATGTAATATGGAATATGTAACCCTATATAGCAACAATTAACTTTATCTTGTAACCTTTAACACGTCAAACCTGTTCTTATGACTATACAATACTTATACTATAAGGTATGGAAATATAGAGAAGTGTTCGTTAGTGAGATAACCCACCTCTTTAAAATACTATTTCATTAGACCTGATCATTTTTGAGACACCCTATATATGTATATATTTTGATACACCCTTTATACATATAAAAGATAAATCAAGTCATAAATTGAAGTCGAGTTTTTGCGAGGTTTTTTGGAGGATATCCGAAAGGTATTGCTCGAGAACGGAACATAGAGAGTCAGAAGCCAGCGGCGTGTACGGTTTATTTTGGTGAATTGATTTGCTGTGTTGCAATATGTCATTACAAGTGGGTAAAATGAATATTGTCATTAACATAATTTGTACTATTATATATTTTATACTTATTGATAATTAATATTTGAGGGCATAATCTGTGTATATATTTTGATATTGTTATAAACATAATTTGCACAAATATTTCATTTATTGTCATGGATAATTTATATTTGATGGTATAATATGTGTATATGTTTAATGAAATCGTTTTATGCTGTGAATAACACTGTATTGTTTGCTGTCTTTTCGTGCTGGAATTTTAGTTTTAGTATGACTGTAATTGTAATGTATGAAAGGGACTTGATGTATCCACTAACATTTTCTTCCCCTGACTGAGTGAATATCCTAGCTATAAATCGTGAGCTTGCGAGCAAAGCAGCCTAAGTCGTTCTTTTAACAAATGTTATATTTTTAATGATTTGCTTTTGTATGAAACATATGTGAAATTTAAATTAACATTAATTTGTAACCTTGATTTGGACTTGATGCCAATTGCTTATAAGCACCCGAAATGATAAAAGATCTGTAGCCTGTGCACAATTACACAGAATAAAACCATATATTCGGAATTGAAATATATTATATCGAAATGACTATTAATAATAAGCAACAGTAAAGGTATAAGCTATTTGAATCGTTCTTCCGTATCCTATAATCTTATAGCCTACAAGAGAAATACTATTCAATCACAAAATAACATAATATAATCAATCGCTAAGCGATGACGAAGGAAATATATATTAATCGGCCTGCACGTCTTACTAGAGATATTGGCTCAATTTGCAACTATAGCTAAGTAGCCTCCCGTATGGGACCTCAGTACCTGCTGGTGACGTCTGGCTAACTAATACTAAACTCTTCAATTTTGAATGTATTGTAGTATTGTCACAAGTGTGGAACGACAAATTGCGGTACGGGAGACAGTAATTTAATTAATTATAATCCTAATGAATTATACAGCATAATTCGGTTATGAATTTAGATCGAGGGTTTCTCTGCCGTACTCTTTCCCCTCGTGAATTCCAGGCTGAGTCCGGCACGCTTTTCTTTAATAAATTAGGCGTATTAGGAATCTGTGGTTTAATTTATATGACGCACCTTTCCCTCAAATTTCCCTAATTGTGTTTAGTCGAAGCGCAATCCGAATAATTAAAAATTGTGTAAGATATAATAATGACACAACGTAGGTATTAATTTTCTTTTTAATCTATTTTGACGATCATTGGCAAAATAAAGACAAAGCACAACCTGTGTTATTCAACTATGTTGAACAGACCCGGGTGGGTTATACTACATTAGTAAAGAAATTAAGAAAGAATTCATAGTAAGATCATAGAATAAAAGATATGCAAATATGAGAAGTGGAGCTCCGTTTGTCTAAAATTTATCTTACATCTAATACAATTAATAATAAGTAACATAACCAATATAACGTATATAATAATATAATATAAAATTATATGGCATAATTTTCTATTCTATAATAACTATCAAGTCTTTGCATAAAAGGGAATTGCATATTGTAACAAGCAAATTTTAGAGAGGCGACGTGCGACGTTCAAATAGGCGAGGACGTGACAACCCTTGAAAACGAATGGCGCAGCAGCAGAATCGAATCGGTGTTATATAATACGGGGTATATAGATAGATTAGAAATAAGACGCAGATATAGTATTTGTACAATAGCAGAGTCGACTCATGGCGTTATGTAATTATGATAATTGTACTGGCGAAGGTGTATTGGCGAAATAAAACGTGTTACTAAAAAGTGTTGTTTAGAGATCAGAAGTCGGGATAACCTACGTTCTACGTATTGTGTTATTTGTTGTGGAGAACGGTGAAATACGCGATTTCGGCGAGTTAAATCGCAGTGGCAACTTCTTATTTTTTTTGTGAGTGGCGATATCACAAAAACTCATAACAAAAGGCGGGCATTTGTTGCTATCCTTGACAGTGGCTTGACATTTGGCGATTTTTCAGATATTCACGATAATAATAAACAAGTGTGTGCTAATTAATTAGTGATTATTGTAAAAATTGTGGCGTATTTTAACTGTGTTTAATGGCATTGGTGTTTAAAAGGCGTTTTTCGAGTGATTTCCTATGGAGGAAGGTAGAAGTGACGACTTAGAGCTCGATTACGAGTTGGAATTAAGCGACGGTGACCATGCGAAGGCGATTCGGCGATGGAAGACAAAACATTCTCGATGGTACATAAGCTGTTGAAAGGCGGTTTGGCAACTAGTATCCAGTAGATTGTGGCGGCCGAAAGGGCAAGGGCGGCGAAGCAAAAGGCGGCCGAAATAGTAAAGGCGACGAAACAAAGGGCGGCCGTTGGTACTGGCGGTACCAAGCGCAACAAGAAGGGCGAAAAATCAGGTGAGCGCATTCCTCAGGCGGTAGTAGAGCATGCTTGTAGCGATAGGGCGGACTCCGCTTGCAGTTCGGGCTGTATGGGGTCAAGGGCAAGGGCAGGCGGCGACATTATTGACCCTTTTGATCCTGACAGCCGGGACTGTAACGTAGTCAGGTGGTTGAGCAAAATTGGTCAGTTGGGCGATATTCATGAATGGTCGAACTATGAGAGAGCGTATTTTATGCAGGCGAAATTGCAAGGCGCAGCAAGGGACTGGTTTAATCGGCTCAATGAATATGACCTTTCATGGGAAGACTGCAAGGCGGCTCTTAGGAAGGCGTTTCCTAGAGTGCATGACTTTGCCTAGCTGCTCAAGGAGATGATAGCGAAGGTTAAATTGGACGGCGAAACCATGACCCATTATTATCATGATAAAATGTCGTTGATCGAAAGGTGTGGGCTTTCAGGCACAAAGCCGCTTTCGTGTCTGATTGACGGTCTACCTCTCGATCTACAGGCGAATGCGAGGGCATTTGGTTGCTCTTCCCCTGGCGACTTGTATACTGGCTTTCTTTCCGCTTTTGACAGACATCGGCGCCCATCAACCGATGGTGTGGAATTGGAGGGGCGAGGAAGTCCAGGATCATACGCAGGCGAAGGCGACGAAGACTTTGCGGTCTTCTGGGGCGATTGTCAAATTGAGGGAGGCGTTTGGCGAATTTCGGGTACCCAAGGCGTACTATTTCCAACCGCTAGCGTTTACGAGCAAGGCGTTTGCTGACTTTGGCGAGGCGAGGTGCAAAGGGCGAATGGTCAGGTTGAAGGGTGCATGCGAATCTGACTGGCGAGGTGCAAAGTGCGATTGGTCAGGTTGAATGGTGCATGCAAGTGAGTTTAACTGGCGAGGTGCAAATGGCGAATGCTCTGTTGGCGAAAGGCGAGGGCAATGGCGATTTAAGGTCCAAACTTCTTATTGAATAAGGTGATATTCGATAAAAGGCGTAAGGTTGCAACCGCAGGCGAAACCCTTAGGGTAGGCGATTTGGTGTTATGGCGATTGCACAGATCGATAAGATCTGGTTGATTTACTGGCGAGTTAAATTAATGAGGGCATTAATTGTTGCAGGATGGCCGAATGTAACAAGCAAATTTTGGAGAGGCGACGTGCGACGTTCAAATAGGCGAGGACATGACAACCCTGGAAAACGAATGGCGCAGCAGCAGAATCGAATCGGTGTTATATAATACGGGGCATATAGATAGACTAGAAATAAGACGCAGATATAGTATTTGTACAATAGCAGAGTCGACTCATGGCGTTATGTAATTATGATGACTATACTGGCGAAGTTTTAAGGTGTAAGGCGGAAATATTTGTGGCTGTAATAATATTGGCGAAATAAAACGTGTTATTAAAAATTAATCGTTTACAATATAATTATGCATCTAAAGGCAATTTGAATCACTTACTAGTATTAATTATAATTAAAAGAAAAATTTATATGATAATGAAATTCATTTATCTTTAATAATAACAGTACTTTGTTGCGTATATAATTTCCAGTAGTTGTGTCTAATAATGCGCGTTATTAAATAAATAAAAGTATTTTTTTTTTTAAACAAGTTTTTATTTAAATGTACTAAAAAGAAGGAAATAAATTTTGAAGTAAATCAAACCCATTATTTTGTTAGATTAAACATTTTTATATGATGTAAAAGCTTGTCGCGAGATTTTCCTGTTTAAATTTCTCGCGACAAGCTTTATCATATAAAAATGATTAATGTAACAAAATAATGGGTTTGAATTACTTCAAATTTTATTTCCTTCTTTTTAGTTAATAAAAGCCATTTTGAATTCGCCATTTTGAATTTTCAATATCTGATAAAAAATTATATTCCTTGTCCCTAAAAACCCCCTAATACTAATTTTAAACCAAATCGTACATTCTTTAAGTATTGCCTTCACCACTAACCTTTAAAGGGAGGTGGGAAGTGTAAGAAACACCACTGTCTTTATAAGAATAAACAATGGCCACACCATAGTTTTATATTTTCCTTTGAACTACAAACACATACCAAATTTGAAGCCAATTGAATATGTAGAAGTCAGCTAAAATTGATATGCAACATTTAACCCAAAATCGGCCATGTTGAATCCGCCACTTAAACTTTTTAAAATCTGATTGAAAATTCATATTCCTTGTCCCCAAAAACCCCCATATACGAATTTTAAACGAAATCGGACATACTTTAAGTAGTGCCCCCTCCCCTACCCCCGAAAGGGGAGGAGGTGTAAACTTAACAACATTATAATATTGTATTGTCATCGGAACTATAAACGTGTACCAAATTTCAAGTCAATCGGACATTTAGAAGTAATTTTAATTTAGCTTGCAAGATTTGATTACAGACAGACAGACCCACAGGTGAAAGTAAATAAAAGCTTGTAAAAATAAAATTTTATCTATATATTTCTTTTGTTATTTAGTACAGTTATGAACAATTTTATAGAACGAACTATACGTAAAGTCCTTAAGCAATTTTGTTTTATGCTCATTCCACTAACTTTTGTATAAGGAAAGAATAGATAGGCATGCCTAACTTTAGGGATTCCATAAAGTCGAATATGGTTTCCACCATTCACATTTAGGAAATTCTTTGCTACGAAAATAAAAAGACTGACAACGCCTCAGATTGTAGGAATATTTTGTTTTTGTCCTCTCTGAAATGTCATTTGTCATTTGTTGGGATTACATATCCATATTATTTAATTTATTCTTGTTTGAGAGATAATTATTTATAAATATTGAGCGATTCTAACAGCAGGCAAGCGTATGAGAAGAATTTTTTTCATAGCGGGTGGACATTGGACAAGGGAGTGAGTTTGTTGAAGAATTGGCTTGCCATGGAGCAAGAAAATACCAATATTAAAAAAGGGCTCCAAATTACTCCAACACTGAAAAAGAGATCCTGTTAAATATCATTGGGAGTTATAAACATATAATAGAGAACAAAAAAACCGATGGAGGGTCGAGTAAGGAAAAAGAGGACACCTGACTGAAAATTTGTGATTAATTTAACACGGTTTCCCCAAATTTCACGTACAGACAAGTCGAATCTTTAGAAAAAAATTATGACAAGTTAAAGGAAGATTTAAGAAAACCAAGTGCAAATCAGAAAAGAGAACTGGTGGAGGTTCAGAGCTGAAGGACGAGAAGAGAGATGGTATATTATTATGCCAGCATATACATGAAGAATAAATGACGCGGCGTAAAGACGATATCGCAAAATATTAGCGTAATGAAACTCAGATAATTCGAGTTGATTTAAATTAAATGTTAGCGGTATGTTATTAATTACCGATAGGATGGAATATGATTCTTCTCCATACAAATGAAATAACTTTTTTATTACGCATGCACCATAATCAACGATTATTGCACGCTGCAACGTGCTTAAACTGATGTTTATGATGCGCCTACCTTTTCTAAAGGTTGCTATAGAAACATTTGATCATGTCAAATATGACAGTTTAATATATTCGTCAATATGTCATTTAAGTTCAATATTTAAAACATGTTTGAGATTATGATGCATTCGCAATAAAAAAATAGCGTATGATATACGTGTATAAGAGGCCTTTAAAGCCCTTGCGACTTACAGAACACTTGTCTTTTGTGAATGATAAAACAGTGCTGGAACTGGACACTCATTTTGACTGTGATATTATTGAACCACAAACCAGCAAGGTAAGTAATAAAGGTGCATAATAACATTTATCAGTGGTCATTCTTAGGTGTACACTCCAATATTTCTTTCTCATGTGCAGATCTAAAACATACCTACATTTGTTGTTCACCATAAATGTGTCTAGTCTAAACCCATCTATTTAAACACAAAAATCATTTTGTATACTTACCACGAGCAGCACATAAATGAACAGTTTGGTTACTTGGCTGAAAGTCTTTTGTTGTCTTAATTTCTATGGTGTCACAGCATTCAGATACTAAATGAATTAATATTATGACCACATTAATTTCCACAAGAATTAGAAGCGCTGAGAGATCAGTTCCATCCAACGTTATCTAATTATTAATACTCTTGTACTTTTTTTTTATTAAATTGACGAATTTGTTTCTATTTTAGAATAGATCAGAGAACATTATAAGTACATTGGACAAGTCCACTCTTGAAACGGTCTTCAGTAATGATATATTTGAAGAAAAAATTGTCAACTAAGTATAAAAAATTGTATTTTGTCGCCCAATTAATTTAATGATTCGGTAGAAAAGGAGAAAACAGGTTTTCATGATTACTATTGTGAATGTGACAAATAACTCGATCTAATAAGCTTTTCCCCTCGGTTATTTAGATGGTAATGTAAAATTTTAAACTCAAAGATAAATTTTTTAATTATGTGCAAAATTAGTCACTTTTACCATCTTCATTGAGAAAATCCTTGGTATGATATCATGGAGCTTACATTCATTACTCATTTTTTAGGAGGCAGGAAGTAGTACAAGTTGTGATAATGTTGTCGAAATTATTTACGAAGAGGCCAGTGACAATGAAAAGGATTGGAAGAAAGCAGAAACCTTGAAAAGACCAATTAGTACTGTTTTACAGCACAATGTTCAGAAGGTAAATTTGCCTCATATTCATGGCAATAGCTCATATATCAACACCTCTACAAATTGCTCAATGATCTTAATGTCCGTTCCTCTTTGCGGACCAATCCTTACTTTTTGTCTTTACTTAAGTCAAATGCTTTTCTCATAACCTGTTAGCCAGGTCACACACTAAAGGCACATGTACATGTAAGCTTGGCCACAAACCTATCAGGCTGGAATTGTTGTGCGTACGGCGCGGCGTACCACAATTGCAGAACACGCACCTTACAGCGTGCTTGTATCTTTGGTGTGTGTCCAGGCTTAGACCTAAAAAAACTTGATTGACTATCATAACTCGAAGAATATACTTATTTACTATGCACTGTAATGTTTTAAAGTTTTGTAGAGATTGAAATACCAAGTAATTCAACAGCTATGTTCAGGATTATAAATAAATAAATAATAAACTATTGTAATTTTTAGATCTGTACCACCATGCCTGCAAAGAAAATACAATCCCGTAGGAGGGCAAATACAGTTGTCACTTTAACAACGTCAAGATTGGGAGAAAAGTACGATTTATTAATAGAAAAGAAACTGGAGCTAGTAGAGTGCTTCAAAAGAGAACATGCATTAAGGATGCAGAGCTTAGAGTTGGATATTGCCCTAAAAAAGAAACAGCTGTCTATGGATAATAAAAGTAATACTGTTACTCATAAAGACTCTAATGAGGATTTGTTAGAATCTCAGGTCTTGTTTTGATCAACCAAAAAAAAAAGTGAATGCCTAATGGCTAATCTAATATTGACGACTTTTACAGTTACATTTTTTAAATTTAGTTTTTGTTTACTTATATACATTTACCTGTTCAACACGAAACTGTATCTTTTCTTTGTTAGAACAAATATATTTGTTTTTTGTTCCTAACTATAACTTTGATATGTGTAAAAGGAAGTTGCAATAAATACATGAATAAATAGCAAGTGTTTAAGTCATTTATTTTGGAAACTGACATTCATTCACAAAGAGAAGTAAAGATCTTGAAAATGTATGTATAACTACTTGATGTTATATGTATATTGTAATCTACTAAAATGCATAAGCTACTAAACAAATATCACCCTGTCGCAAGTTTGAACTTGAACTTGGAGATTGTTACATAAACATTAAAAGCAAACTATAAACAGCGCGAGCAATCAACGGGAGCGACTTTGAACCTTATGCATGCAATGATCATCACTTTGTTTTATATAAATACGCTACCGAACCCTCAGTTCGGCAGACTTTGGTCTCACCTCCAGCTCTCAAGGTTAGCCACTTGACGACTGCCTTTTGAGTTCTATCCGCTCCTAAAGTTAGCCATACGACTGCGTTAGGTTCTAGTCCTTTCCTTCCAAACCTGGCACCGGTTAGTCACTTGACGACTGCTAGGACCAGGGGTTACAAACCTCCATAGTAAAGTCTTGACAAGAAGTTTGGCAGAGTGTTGAGAAAGGCAAGTGTCTAAGTAGTCAGTTAAAAAGTTTAGTGAAATCTTTTAGTGCTCTTAAATAAAACCCAACTCTTAAGAAAAACTATAAATTATAAGACAGTAAACAAAGACCTATAAACAGTACCTCAAATCGAGAAAACATGCGCACCGTAGTAATCGGGTATAATAGAATCTCATTTTTTCTGACCAATAATTATTGTTAAAGTTTTATCGTTAATATATTGTTATTGTTATAAACTAAACGTGCTTACTTTATCATCTCTTCTTACCCCACGTAACGCGATCCCGGTCTACCTCAGTTACCCCCCGGCACGCTAAACAAGGCGTGTTCTCACGAGTAGAACATCCAGTGGTAGATTAAAGAAAGCATTGAGACCCCGTCATTGTACTAATCGCGATGAGGCTCTTCTCTGAGAAGTTATTCTTTATTGTTACATTAAACATTTTTATATAATATAAAAGCTTTTCGCCAGATTTTCCTGTTTAAATTTCTCGCGACAAGCTTTATCATATAAAAATGATTAATGTAACAAAATAATGGGTTTGATTTACTTCAAATTTTATTTCCTTTTTTTTAGTTAATAAAAGCCATTTTGAATCCGCCATTTTGAATTTTCAATATCTGATAAAAAATTATATTCCTTGTCCCTAAAAACCCCCTAATACTAATTTTAAACCAAATCGTACATTCTTTAAGTATTGCCTTCACCACTAACCTTTAAAGGGAGGTGGGAAGTGTAAGCAACACCACTGTTTTCATAAGAATAAACAATGGCAACACCATAGTTTTATATTTTCCTTTGAACTACAAACACATACTAAATTTGAAGCCAATTGAATATGTAGAAGTCAGCTAAAATTGATTTGCAACATTTAACCCAAAATCGGCCATGTTGAATCCGCCACTTAAACTTTTTAAAATCTGATTGAAAATTCATATTCCTTGTCCCCAAAAACCCCCATATACCAATTTTAAACGAAATCGGACATACTTTAAGTAGTGCCCCCTCCCCTA
>JAEQML010078833.1:0-12251 GCA_016904865.1 Pissodes strobi | reverse complement strand
TTTTTGTAGTCTATTTCAATAAATAAAATGAGGTTTAATTATCACAACAGAAATACGTTCTATCTACTGTCGTCCTATGTCAATTTTATTTAAATCTCTTTCGCCATTTTGTCCAGAAAAATGGGTTAACTTATATGTCATCGTAGCCCGTTACAATACATACTATGAGAAGTAACGCTAAACTAACGAAAAAATAAAGTAAAGCTAACAAAATTGTGTGATTTGAGTTCCACAATTTTCACCCTTAAGAATGTGATCAGAACGCTATATTTAATTAGAATCTTAAGAATATTTTATTGATCCATGTTGTGAGAACGCAAAATGCTGACAAGTCAATTTCCGTTTGTATTTTATACAGGCTGACTTAATCACGTTTTTAATGTTTTTTCACGATTTCTAAAGGGTAAACTTTTTCCATAGGCCATTCCTGAACCAGAAATTGTTCATCTACAGCCGACGAGGGACTTGGACATTGGAACTCACGTATATCAACCAGACGACTGGGAGAAAACAATAACCGAATGGTTTAAGGTAATATAAAAAGTGATATGAATAAAATGAGTAATATATCATCAATTCTTACATCACCAAATATTAACGATAGAGACAACCAATGTAATAAGTCTTTACCAAATTAGATTTACATCTAATCTGTAAAAAATATATATTTCAAATTCAGCTGATGTTTTGTCATGTCTACGCTTAGCAAATACAAATTGTCATCCAGTTTTAACAAATTAATACCTTAAGTAAATAAATTTATTGAAAAATTAATTGAACATTTCAATTTTAGGTTGTCCCTTGGGGTGCAAGAAAATTGGTTAAATGGATAAGTGACACTTATGGAAACCCGGAAATTATAGTCACAGAAAACGGATATCACGATAACGGAACTGTCCTTAGGGATATGGATACTCGTGGAAGATATTACAAGGTAAATAAAACGTCGATATTTGATGGATTCAAACACATTTACACTAATATATATATTTTTTTGTAAATACCATAGTCACCATTGATATCGTTAAATATTAGTGGAAATATATACGAAAAAACGAGTATATGAAACCATTTCTGCATAACGGTATAGACAAGTACTACCCAGAATAAATCATTTTGCTAATGCGTGCACATTACTTACTAAGTTGGTCCGAGAGGTTTGGACTGAACAAAAGCCGAAACGCATATATTTTTATATGTCTCGTTTTATTTCAGCTCTATCTCAGCAATTTGCAAGACGCCTTGTATCTCGATGGTGTCAATTTAACTGGTTATATGGCTTGGGCTCTAACTGACGATTTCGAATGGCAATACGGATATGAGTAAGTCTTGAATTAAATGCAGTGTGTTTCAAAATGATGATTCTTGGAAGCATTTATACAATTTTTGTGTTATAATTTTTTTTATAGTCGGTAAAACATTCAGATTCAAGAAAAGATAAGTTATTATAACGGTCCGAAAATGATAGCATACTGGATTGTTAATTAAAGCTAAACTTCATCCACCTTCCTGCTGTTCAATTTTTTTTAATTCACCACTTTGCTGGAAGGCAGCTCATAAGAATAATATCGCCATGATCATAATATGAATACTTCCTCAATTACTTCCGGCTAAAATCCAGTAATTTACCTTTACATCTCGTTGCAATGATCTGACCGTCTGTTTTGATAACATGCTGTTATATTTCTGTGTCATCTGGAAAGGGTCATACCTGTGCTTGCCTCAATTATTAAAAGTAAATATCTAGTATTAAGTGGGCTTCAGTAATTCAAAAATGTGCTTGTCAATAACATTAGCTTCACTTAATATTTGCACTTGAATGATATTGTAGTTAATTTATTTTATAAAATATATACCTTGTATGAACGTGGTAAATTCAAATGCATTTTTATACCGATTCCATGGAGCAGCTGGTTCTAGTTCGTCCAATTCCTAGACGGTATGTCCTTGTTCATTTTGGCTTTTAGGGGGCGCTTTCCTTCAATATTTACTAATTCAAAGTTTTCTCTATTTAATTGGCTTGAGTTCTTAAGCTTTCCTAAAAGAAACGGGGTGGATTAGAGCTTTTCATGTGCAAAAAAGATGAAAACGACCATGTTAATAAGGTCGCTATAAGTCATAATAAAAAACTGACCTTACTTAATCTTATAATTATTACTGCCTTAATTGTTGCCATAAACCATCATAATATGCCGTATTATTTTGGTTCGATTTTCAATAATAGCGCGCTCGGTTTTGTTAATTTCATTGCGGGGATGGAAAGACGCCATTCTCAACAATGTATGTAGTAAGTGTTCGTTATAATAACTCTTGCTATTATAAAAACAATATGATTATATTCTTACAATAACTAAAATATTTCACCTTGTGCAGTTATTTGTTAATTTAGTTTTTCATATCTAGCGCAAATTGTAATATTTAATTTTCCGCTTCTCTTGCCTCTTTGCTATCTATTCTTAAGACATCAAAATCAGAATTGTGAAATATTTTAATATGATTTAATACCTCTATTAAAACAGTTAATACCTATTTCATATTAAGATTTTGTTTCCATAGTAAATTGCAAATAGTTATTGGCCCTTGCATACCATTGCAGCAACACCCTCTGAACTAGAAGGCCTGATATCTAAATTTAAGATGGCGTCGCGGGTAGGGAATACGCTCTACACTTGTAATGCAAAAAATATTTGTATTTAAATTCTGTATTAAGTAGTGAACTAATATACAGGGTGCTCTATATGAAAATTTTAAGAAAAACTTGTTTGAAAGTTGCTTTTTTGTAACCCAATTTTGGACAACCTGTGTAAAATAATGTAAAACTATTTAATGCATGCGTATCATCATTGTATAAAAGTTCACACTTTGTAGCTCGAACAAGACAGATCTAAGATCGTTTTTTAAAACTTTTTATTATCCAAACTACTAAAGCAAATCAATTAAAATTTGGGAAATAAGAAAGGACAGTAAAAAGAACCAAAATATGCAAAAAATACAAGCTGTACCAGTTAAAAAAATGTATATTTTTTTGTCGTCATACTTTCTTGGACCACCCTGTATATGTGAAAATATTTTCCAGAAATATATTCATAGGTACAGTGAAGATCTGCGGTCGAACGAAATTCCTAACTTAATAATTGGTATAGAAGCTCTTTGGATGCCTAACGCACTACTGCAGGACCCTGTATTTTTGAAATCATAAAAAATGTCTAATATTATAATCGAATAAAATTTTGTTTACAAAAATAATGAGGTGGACGTTTCCGGCTAAACCAGAACTTGACTCAAAAATACATATCATACCTACAATCTATATCCGCAAAAAATACAAGGTGTGTTTAAAATTGACGATTTCGAAATATTTTTTAAATTAAAACTTTATTTGTTTTTCTGACTTCATTTCATTTATTTATTAGTGCCAATATACAAAAGAGTATTTACACACATCAGTAAAAAGACAAATTACTAAAACTTACAACTAAAACAGTTGACAAACATTCAAAAGAGTTAAAATTTGAGAACAAGTAAAATATATAACTAGCATAACATAACTGGACTGGACTAAGTACAAAATTTAGATAATAGAGTTTAAAAATATGACACATCAAAATTAAAATTTAAATATTCGTCAATGCTATAGAAAGCTCTGCTGATAAGAAACTTTTTTACTGTCGTCTTGAATGCTGCAAGGGGGAGTTTCCTGACAACTTGGGGAAGCTTATTATAAAAAATCAGAGACAAACAGCCGGGACGATTCCTACACCTCTCAATACGTCTGTAAGTGGACACCAAATCATGTCTCCTGCGAGTGTCATGATTATGCAAATCGGAATGTCTAACTAGTTGGTTAAGCCTAGTTTGCACAAACAACAGGCACTCTAAAATGAAAATAGACGGTAACGTTAATATCCGAAGAGAGACAAATGCAGAATGGCAATCCTCTCTGTACTGTAAGCCCCCCACAACCCTTACTGCCCTTCTCTGTACTCGAAAAACATTCATGGCTCCAGGTGCATGTCCCCAAATTAACATGGCATACTACTCCAGAGAAATAAAACTTCCTCTGCGGAATGAGGCCGAACAAGCTGAATTTTTGCAGAGACCTTCGTTTTGATGTTCTAATGAAGCACAAAAAAATCTCATATGCCTACCCTTGTGCGTCTTGCGATATGGAAGGTCGAAAGTCATGAAAATCGTTTTTTCGCGAAAATCTCGCTTCCAGTGCATCTGACGTCGTAAGAACCCATAACAAAACCTACGTAAAATAGTAATCTCAACAAAATTGTTCATATACATTTTTTTCATACCAAGAACCGTTTTCGAGATATAGCATGATAAAGCGGGAGCGCGCATTCGTAATAGGTAATACTGTATTATACTGCAGAGCTATAAATATAAAAGCACTTTCATTAATCTGTTAGACTGGAAAATTAAATCAGTATTATTAAAGCAGTTCAAAATTTGTTTATTTATAAAAAAATATATAATAAATAATTAATAACAAAAAATACATTCTTTTCCACACCACTTTTGAAGTAGAATGCAAGGCGCGTTTTTTTATATGGTATCCCCAATAGGCCTAATCCATGTTTTCGATCTTAGGAAAAGTTTTTTAACATTAATCTATCATTTTTTGCACTTGGGGCTACGCGCCTTATATTTCCTTACCTTCTTCCTCGTCTTCGTCGGGTTCCACTAGCACCTCCATCAACACATTATCTTCGTCAGATGCTTCCTCTATATCTGTTGGCTCTATGTCTGTTGGCAAAACCTCTTCAGGCTCAAGGTCACTGAAGTCTTCGATGTTTTGCAACTCTGTTGACGGGTTCAGGCATGCCTGTTCGTGACACTGACCACAAACTTTGGAGCATGGCAGCCCGACTTTTCTACATCCGCACTGCGCACCACTACCCCTTTTTACAATTACAGCATATTGTATTTAATAGTTCGTCTGGAGCAGGTGGCAGTAGTGTTGTTTTCTGCTGTAATATGTCGTTTTTTAAATCCCAACCCCATTCTTCGGGTTATGGACTTTTCCCTAGCCAAATCTGTACTAGGTAGTAGACCCGATAAATATGCTGTCGAGCTGCTTCACTGGTATGTGGAAGGGATGACAATTAAGTAGGTCTATTAAGTCGTGGAGCCTTAATGAATTGGGTGTATCTAAATTTGTCAAGGTTCACTTCATCTTTTGGAGCACCATACTAACAGAAAACGCCTTCCGTTGTGAAATACTGTATCTGGCGGGCAATTTTCTGCTTGAAATATTTGAGACGAGTGAGTTAAATCGGAATGTTTCTCAAACATTGTCATAACCTGAAGTTTTCCTTTGTTGAATAGTGCCGATGGCATCCAGTGAGGGCATGCGAAAACAAAATATGTTCTTTGCAAATACGATATTTGCCGAGACTTTTAGACGAATAAATTCATGTTGATTTAGTCCGTTTGCCAATTTTCTTTAAGAAAATTTGTCGGTGATGTGACTGAGTTCGTCCTATTAAGAGAACAAGCAAATCAATGTCTTCTCCAATCATGATGGCGGTTCTTTCTTTTTCCGATACTTCGATTGCTGTTTCGATGATTAGAACATCTGCATCATCCTTGGCTTGTTTTGTAGCGATGTTGGCAGCTTGTAGTTGTTCAATAAGCATTTCAATAAAATTCTTTTTGTTCAATCGGTTTGATAACAATTTTTCTTGGGTGACTGGCACAATCATTCTTGCATCAAAGCGAACTTCATAAGATGTAGACAGTGCAGTGCTTCGTTTTAATTGCTCCATTGCTTTTATATTTCTATAGTTGTCTGAGTATCCGTCGAATACAACAATTATATTAGAACCAAAATGCCTTTGCAAATATGTAACATATATATCCAGAGTATCGGAGAAAGTATCGTTTTTGTTCCATACGACACGATGTAGCAAAAATCCACCATCGATGACGTAGGTTACATTATCTTCATTGAGTTCAATATTGACAGGCTCCATCATATTATACAATTTTGATTTTGCGGTTTTTCGCATGCCCTCATTGTCAAATAGTGATGTTGGATATGGACTTAATTCATACTCAAAATATTTTTGCAGATGATCGTATAATACAGTACTACATATTACGAATGCGCGCTCCCGCTTTATCATGCTATATTTCGAAAACGGTTGGTCGTACGAAAAAAATGTATATGAACAATTTTGTAGAGAATACTATTTTACATAAGTTTTGTTATGGGTTCTTACGACGTCAGATGCACTGAAAGCGAGATTTTCGCGAAAAACCGATTTTCATGACTTTTGACCTTCGATATCTCAAGACGCAGAAGGGTAGGCATATGAGATTTTTTTGTGCTTCATTGGAACATCAAAACGAAGGTCCCTGAAAAAATTCAGCTTGTTCGGCCCCATTCCGCAGATGGCCTCTTTTTTACCTTATTTCCCTGGAGTATACGCAATGTGAGAATGGCAAAGAGAGAAATAAGCCTGCAATAGAATTGAACTAGAAACATTATCAGAGAGCCTACGCAAAAGCAATATGTTAGAGCTTAACTTAGCCGAAATGCAGTCAGTATATCCCTTATTGCACTCTTGCATCCAGGTGCACCGCAAGGAACTCCACATACACACCTTCACACTCAGTAGGAAGCTATCTCATAGAAAATATCATATTCTGGGTTTTTTTGCACATTCAAAAAGAGCCGGTTTGCTGTGAACCAATCCACTGCAGTATTAAGTGCCTCACCCGAGGCTGCATCTGCTACATCAACCTCTAGACCAGTGCTGGATATGGTGGTATCATCCGCAAAGAGTGTATATTTGTTAACGCGGTCAATGTGAGGCAAATCATTGATGTAAATTAGAAAAAATAGAGGGCCCAGTATCGAACCCTGTGGCACCCCCACCTTTACTTCTCTCTCTAACGACCTCACTCCACCAACATTCACAACCTGGAATCGGCTGGATAGATAACTAGATATACACAGTTTTTATAAGAGCAGGTCATGGGGAACACAATCGAAGGCTTTGCTTAAATCACAAAATGCAGCCGACAAGTATCCCCTACCCTCAAACACCTCCTGAATTTGCGACACAAGATTTAAAACGGCCAAAGTTGTACTATCGCCCCTCCTAAAGCCAAACTGTTGGGGTTTTAGTAGATTGTGAGCCTCTAAGAAACTAACTATACGAAAGGCTATAAACTTCTCGAAAACCTTTGACAAAACAGGAAGTAATGAAATAGGTCTAAAGTTACTAGGATCAGTTGTAGCACGCACCCTTTTTATGATTTGGTACCACCATGGCTCTCTTAAGCACTGACGGGAAGACACCTGCTCTAATGCAGGAATTGATGAGTTTTGTTAGGGGTATAAGAATAATGTTTTTGATGCTCTTTATGAGATCAGTGGTCAGGCCAAAGAGATCCTTGCTTTTTTTATTCTTTAGATTGGTAATAATGTCTCGTATGTCATTAAAACTAGCCTCGCCAAAAGTGAACTCTTCCATCTGCTGTATGTTCAGAAAATCAACTGGATCAAGATTAGAACCATTCAATTGACTTTGCAAATCAGGAGCTATGTTGACAAAGAAGTTATTAAAATCATCAGGTGAAACATCATATTTTGGACTGTCCACGATACTCATTAATGATATTCCACATACATTTAATTGGGTTTGTAGAGGTTGTCATTGGAAGCAATTTTGGCTTCTTTAAGAACAGAATGATACCTTTTTTTATATTCATTTATTTGGATTTTTAGAGCATCAGAAGGAGTTTGGTTATATAAATCCTTCAAAAAATGAAGAACTTCCCTCATTGATTTTACCTCATCAGTAAACCAATTAATAGTGCAATTCTGATCGTTCCTTTTGTGATGGGTTCTCCCTGGAAAAGAAGCAAGAAATGCCTCCGTCAAGGAGTCTTGAAGGAGAGTAAATTTTTCATCCACAGTCAAGGAGTTACACCTAAGAAATTCCCAATCCAATTGTTCGACAAATGAATAAAAGGCCATTTTACCTTCCATTGAAATTGGTCTACAGACTGTCTTAGAATATGCAGGCTTACCTTTTTTATGAGGAAGCTGGAATTTCACAAGTTGACCAAGATGATCAGATAGAGCAGAGTCAACCACCGAGACACAGTAGTTCTTCTCCTCCAGATGAGAGAAAACATTGTCAAGGCAACGACTCTGACGAGTTGGTACATTAATCATCTGAAATAGACCAAAAGGGTTAATAAGACTACAGAGAGCCTTACTGTTTTCCGATTCACTGCCAAAATAAACATTAAAATCTCCCGCCATAAGGACATGACCGTCTCCCCGGACAAAGCCGAGAGCCCCCTCAACAGCATCCAAGAACACCTGAAATGAACCAGATGGTGATCGGTAAAGTGATATTATACAGGGTGCCACAAATTCGAGTGAATGCATGGGGATCTCGGAAACCGTAAGAGATACGAAGTCGGTTAAATTGAGGCAAAGTTGTGCAATTTGATGCCCAACAAGATGCAGTTCTGAAATTTGAAAAATTCCGAATAGTTCCGGAGATATTCGTAAAAAACCGAAAAGCAGCTAATTTATTTTTATTTTTTCCTGACTTTATTTGAAGAGATAATATAACATAAACTTAACATTATTATTGCCACTTTTTCTCCTTTATAAAATGGAGGTATCAAATTTTAAATCTGACGTTTCGTGTCCGGGCCCCCATCATCCACTCCATTTTTTTAAATACGGACCTGGATTTTTTACTTCATTTTTTAGAAGCCTTTGGTGTCCCAAAGCCAACGATGTATCACACTTGTCCAATAGCGGTAACAAATATTCTCATAATTCACTTATGAGAATATCGGGTCTGAAAAGATCGCCCCATCTCTGTCTAACACATTATCTCTTATGGAAAAAATCTAGATTTGTTGGTATATTGATAAGTATGATACATCGTTGGTTTTAGGTGACCAAAGGCTTCTAAAAAATGAAATAAAAAATCCAGGTCCGTATTTAAAAAAATGAAGTTGGTGATGGGGGCCCGGAAACGAAACGTCAGATTTAAAATTTGATGATGCCATTTTATAAAGGAGAAAAAGTGGCAATAATAATGTTAAGTTTATGTTATATTATATCTTCAAATAAAGTCAGCAAAAAATGAAAATAAAATAGCTGCTTTTCGGTTTTTTACGAATATCTCCGGAACTATTCGGAATTTTTCAAATTTCAAATCTGTATCTTGTTGGGCATCAAATTGCACAACTTTGCCTTAATTTAACCGACTTCGTATCTCTTACGGTTCCCGAGGTCCCCATGCATGCACTCGAATTTGTAGCACCCTGTATAAAGTTTAAGTCTCTTTAAATATATATAACATATTTCAACTGACATTTCAGCCGACATAGCATTGATTGCATTTACAACTGTAAAATCATAATTTTTATTAAGCAAAATTGCAGCGCCTCCTCCTCGATGATCTTTTCGGCAGATAGAGGTGGCCAAATTATGTTTGGCTAGCAGAAGCCCCTGCACTTCAGATTCACATAGCCAATGTTCACTGGGGCAAATAATGTCAGTATTCAAATCCTCAATGAAAGCTTCTAGTTCATTCATTTTCTGCCGGACTGATTGAATATTAATATGAAACAAGCGGATTATGTTGGCTTGTTAATTTGTCTCCTCGTGAAACCCTGGTTCCTCTGTAAATTCTGAAAATGGTTGATCAAGGTGCCTTCCGGCCACAGCTCAGATGCCATTACTTCATGATGTTTATCCTCCGGTACGCCCAGTCTGAAGGAACTTTTTACTTTTGCATTTGTAGTGGACACTTTGTTACAAATACAATTTTCACCCAAACTATGACTGTTGAGGAACTCAATGATATCAAGTTGTCTAGTACTCGGATCAAAACCTGATACATATAACCAGACTCTTTTTATTTTGCAAACTTGGGCCATTTTCAATGTTGATTAGTATTAGTACCTATTTTTGGCGTAGGACGGGGTGGAAAGAATGAGAATTTTTACCTTTTTTCATGTTCTTGACCAAGATCCAAGGCTCTCCTACTTCCTGGATAGTTTCCGGTTCAACAGATATTGGTCCTTGGTTATTATTGGCCTCTTCCGTTGGCTTATTGACAGTTCCCCGCTCGGTGGACTTTTTAGATGACTCTGGGAAAGATTTTGACGCCGATTCGGTGTCGAGTTTTGTTGTTGTATTTTTATTATTGGTAACCTTAACTTTTTTCGAGTTTTCTGGGTGTCTAGAGTCACCGCTGTCGGACATTTGCCGTCTTTGATTACTTACGGACGGACTGGTTATTTGGCAACATTGGTTGGGGTTGGGCGAACCAGCCGATCTATCAAAAACAAAAACGTCATCGACAATCGATCCGCTGTCAACGTCAACGTCAACGTCAACAATTTCCTGGTCCTGGCTTTTGTTATTGTTTTTTTTGGGTGAATTTCTTCCACTGATTACAGATTTTTTTGTCATCGAATTTTCTTCCATAAGGCGAAGCTTGTCCTTCAGCAAGGAATTACTATCATTCAAGAGATAATTCTTGCTATTAAGTTCCTCCACTAAGTCCCTTAAGAGCTCACTCTCCATATTTAAGGCTTCAGTTGTTGAGGTTATGGAGTCTTCATGGAGTGTGCAAACAACTCGCGTTTTATCGATCACCTTTATTTTGCCGATCCAATCTCTTAGGGCACAGAACTTATGAAAAACTTTTCCACACAGTATGCAAATTACAACACTAGTAGACTTTTTACAGCACGTTAAATAACATTTATCGTCGGAGGCACTTTTACGCGGACTTTTAGTTGGCGCCATGTTGGCATTTGGATAGCTTGAAAACGCAGCAAACTGAATTTCTTAATTTTTTTTCTTAGCTCAATGGATAAAGTCATAAAATTGAGTGGACATCTTGCGTGAACATTCTCTTTATCAGGCTATAATTACCATACAGTTGGCAAGATGGCAAGACTGCGATTAAAGTGATATGAATTGATTATATTATCTTATTTATAACTGCAATTTAATTATTATTCTGTATATAATATTCTATAATATAATTCACAATATGTGTTATTCTTTCAGTATCCAACTTGGTTTGTACCATGTGGATTTCAACGATCCTGACAGGCCAAGGACGCCCAAAGACTCATCTGCTTATTACCGACATGTCGTTACCACTAGATGCCTGGTTGACGAATGCAGTGATTGAATAGATGTATCATATCATTATTTAGTTAATATCAGCTATGTTAACCTTTTAACATAAAAATTGAAACATATCATCTTTTTATTTATTCCGGCAAAAGTACGTATGTGTGAAATAACTGCTGTCGGGCACCGTGAAGCTCGGGTATGTAACATTCATTCGGGTAGAGTCGAGGCAATACCCTCTGAACTAGAAGGCCTAATATCTAAATCTAAGATGGCGTTGCGGGTAGACAGCAGGATCTGACAATGGAAAACGTAATAATTCATATATAAACTACTTCTGCTACTTATTGTCTTAAAAAATATACTTACCTAAATTATTTTTAATAGTTAATTACATGTCATTTCCCAAAATAACAACAAAAATTGTTTCAACATAATAGCATAACATAATAATTATTATAATATGTAAGTAGTTTAACAATTATTATTATAATATGCTATGATGTAAAAAAAAGGATTATGGCGATTGAATACAGTGGTTGGTTTAAAATACATCTCCCACCTAACTTACCAAACTAACCCAATTTATTGCAATAAAAACAAATGTGGCGTTCCATTTAAGATAACAAAATGACTACGTGTAGCGCAAAACTGGGGAATCTGGCAACAGTGCCGATATCATGGTTCAATTCCGCACACCCGGAAACTCTCAGAACCTCATTTGTAAATTCAGCTTTAGGCAGGGCCGTTCCTAATACCCCTGCCGTCTTTGTACAGGGTGGCTCGAATTCGTGTCTATGTATGGGGAACTCGAAAACCGTAAGAGATACAGTGTCGGTCAAATTAAGGCAAAATTGCGCATTTAGGTGCCTAGCAATATGCCGTTTAGAAAGATTAAAAATTCCGAGTATTTCCGGAGATATCCGAAAAAAACCGAAATTTTGAAAATTCGTTTTATTTTTTTCCTGGGCTTATTTAAAAACGGATTTCAAATTGAATTGCACATTTGCATTGCCACTTTTTCTGCTCTATCTAATGATGGTATCCAGTTTGAAATCCGACGTTTCGTCTTCAAGGGATCATCATCAACTTTCTTTTTTTAAAT
>JAEQML010078832.1:0-12253 GCA_016904865.1 Pissodes strobi | reverse complement strand
TTGTTGCCTATGGACCTGACTTCGTTGCAGTAGTTGCGCTGTGCTCTTTCAGAAGACGGAGCTCAGATATAGGTACTTGGGAGAGATGGATAGAAACACTCGGTGTAAAAAAGGCTTGGTTTATTAACTTCAGGTTGAGTATAGAAGGTTGTAAGTATTACCAAAATATTCGGGAATGCATATCTCGTAAGTCCCCTGGGATATCCCTCGCGAAAATGTTAACCACGAACAGCAGTGAGAGAGAGGGGGAGCTAGCCTGAAGGGCTGTTACAATTAGACTGACGGGCGGATAGATTATTTGATCTGGCTGAATATTTAGTTACGTAGTTTACTTTTCATTTGTAGTTAATTTAAACAGGACTTTGCCTTATGGCGTTATTAATTTTCACTGATTCACTTTTAAGGCGTGCCTGATCAGAGGGGCTTTTCCCTTTCGGGAGTTCGCACTGATAGGTCTTTTTTAAACGTGCCTGATCAGAGTGGCTTTTCCCTTTCGGTAGTTCGCACTGATAGGTCTTTTTTAAACGTGCCTGATCAGAAAGCTTTTCCCTTTCGGTAGTTCGCACTGATCATAACAGTTTATACTTTAATTAACAACAATTTATAATTGCGATTGAAGGTTAAGTTCAAACTTTCCACTGTATGATTTTATGTTAGTTGACACATGCCCTCCCTCCAAAAAACGACGGCCTCCGGACTTTATTACCAGATATGCTATTCCCTTACTACATATATATATATTTTTTACATTTTGCACTCAACCTTATAGTAACACTTTTTCACTGTCACAATCAGTCCGTACTGGTCCCTGCTCGACCCAGGACTTTCTGGCTGGTTGCATCAGTTTTTCCATTCGCTTACTTTGTGTCGTGGTTCAGTTTTGTCCACCTGGTACCAGTCTGAAGGTGTTGTTCACTCTGTGCTTACATGGAACAAAAGAAAATTGTTTGCTTTAATGAGTAATTAACAGCTAATTAGTTTAACAATAAAAGTTATCCGAAAAATATGCGCCGTGAACTTTGTCGTAAGTTATATATTGTTTGTGAACCCTAAGTATTTCCTTCTTTCAAAAATATTTTGTTTTTTGACCTGTTTTTGAGAGATTGGCGGCAACATTATTTTTATTAACACAATAGTTAGATTCAGATTACCCAGTATACATGTCTATGTTTTTGCAAATAAATCTTTCTAAAAATGTTTATATTTTATAGCTTTCTTTTTATTGGGTTATTTATACTAACTTTACATCATATCCCATTTTCTTACTTATCACTTATACCTATTGTAAAGCCCTCGTATATATAGATGTATATATTTATTTTTATATTCGCATTTTGCATATTGTCATAATTTTTTCTGAATTTGACAGCTGTATTGAGGAGATTATAATAATATTAGCGTTCTATATAATTACAGCAAAGCTAACATTTTTAAAATTATTTATAATGTGTTGTTACATACAATACCTATACGTATACACTTTATGGTGTTGATGTTGATGTTTTATTCTCTGACCTCTTTTTGATCATATTGACGTATTTGCTTTGCTCGTTTACTTCAATTATGATTTCTGGCTTTTCATTCCAACTGCGTATTCTTGTTTTGGTTTTTGTGGTTTTGTGTGGACGAAACTGGTCCTATTGCGTAAGTACCTATATAATTTAAATAATAGATCAATAGTAGAAACAGACTGCATGTTAGTGCAAAAAGAATATCTTCATAATTATATTTCTTGTATTTTGGGCAAGTACAGTTTTACTAAATATTGGCAGTGTTGACGCGAGTTAGTGAAATATTATGTAAATTACTGCAAATGATAGTATAGTGTTCCATATAACCATGATATATGAGTTTTGCTTGTTCATTTATAATTATTTGATGGCGTTGCCTTATTTCTGAGGTTAGAGTTTGTAGCAATTTGTTATTTAAAATTAGGTTAAGGTGTGGTATAAATAACCCAAGTTGTGGTTGATACAATGACATGGGATGAATATCTTTAGTGCTCCTGGAGTTGACGTGTTGCTCTGTATGGAAGTGGCCGCTTCCGTACAGACTATTTCCATGCCCTCTTCAGGATGGGTTTATGATGAATTTATCATCCCCAGTCTCAGTGTTGACCATTAGTGACCGGCGATGACGTCTTATCGCGCGGTAAGCTATCAGGTCCTTCACTGAGTCCTCGTGAAATGGTTTTGTGGTATATGGAACTTGCATGCTCCTTTAGGTGAGTTATCTCATAATTAAATTATTTATTTTCATTTATATATAATGCTGTTGATTATTCTTCCTCCATATATTTTTAAAATTTTGCATTCGTTTTTTTTCTTTATCTAGACATCTTCGTCTTGTCTCTAGCTGAAGTGTAAGATCTCCAAGAAATTGAATTTAAGACGAGTATTTCCTCCTCGTGTATATTTCTATTTTTCCCATTATTATTATATTATTATACTTTTTAATTGTCCCCTATCTGGGTCCTAATTTTACTATATGCACATTTTGTGTGGGCGGCGTGTCCTGCCTTTTTTCTCTGGTCATCGTGACGCTGCCTTTATTCTCTACCACATAGCGTTCGAGGCTCCGGAACCTGTTGTGCTTGTGTAGAGTTTTGGTATGTATGTTTATTATTTTATTATGTATTATCTCCATATATATTACTGTTTGCCATATATTTATATCTCATATCCTATATGTATTAGGCGTTTATGTATGCATTGTTTTACACTATTAATATCCCATTTTTACTAGTATATTTCTTAAACTATCAGTTAGTTTCTATGTTCATATTCTAAACATTTAATGCTCCGTGGCCCTTAAGTGTTGTGATTTTCTCGATAAGATATTCATCACTACCTAAGTCTGTTTTACATATAGCCTATGCCTATATGTTTTCTCATTAGCTCGTATTTTACCTAGTTTCCCATTAAACTTCTTTTTACTTATCTCCTAGTTTCTCCTCACTTGAAACGCTCACATGTCTTTCTATGACTTTCCCTGTACGGTATTAATCGAAAACAATTGCGTTCTCATTATAACCTTACTAAAGTTTCATTTCTCCATTTATACCTTATTATACAAATATATTAACTAAACGATTCTAGCTTCATTTCTCTCTATATTAGCTTTCTATATATCATCTATTTGGACGCCTTCATGTTTTTATTATGACTTTCTCTAGTATCTTAGATAGTTGTCAATAACCTTGCGTTCCAAATTCTAGTTCCATCTTTCTAATATATCTCTATTTGCTTCTCTAAGTGCCTCTAATATTTTTCTATCCGCTTTATTTTCTACTCTAAGTATATACAATATATATGTACTCTATTTTCTACTTCAAGTACATATTGTTTCCATTTTAAATGTATCGTATATTTTTCTATATGCTCTATACTACTTTTTCTCACTCTTAAGTGTCTTATTATGATTTTCCCTAATATGTAAGGTATTTATCATTGACACCTGGGTTTGTAGATACTTTGTGCATTGTCATTATTTTCTCCCTAAAATCGCTAACAGTCTTCCTTCGAAGTCCTCGTCTTCTTTCGAAGTCCTCGCCCTCCTTTTTTTGTTTATACTTTCATTATTCTCAATTTTATTACTATTTTGTTGCCCCTTATCTTTCTCACGTTTTTCTTTTTCTGCCTCTTGTATAACTAACTGTATATCCGTATCTTCCCTATCCTCTGTACTATCATCCACTGTGTCCTCTGAATCCTCTTCTTAGTTACTTAGTTTCTGCTTCCTCCTTAGTTTTTAGTTTCCTTGTATTTGCTTAGTTTTTGGTTGCGTCTTACTTAGTTTCTGGTTTCATTGCATTTACTTAGTTTCTGGTTACTTTTTGCTTAATTTTTTTATATATTTTTTTTGTATTTACTTAGTTTCTGTTACGGTAGTACCTTAGATAAGAGTATTGTATAACTTTTCCTATGTTTGCCGATATCCATCGTTAATACTAGTTTAACCTTTCCTCGTATTTTCTATTGATATGTACTTTTTATGAAAATCTAATTTAATCCCTTAGTTCCTCGTATATTTTGCTTTCCAAGTGTCTGACTTGTGATTTTCCCTGTAAGGTATTTATCTGAGACAGTTGGGTTCAAAATCCTTTATATGCTTCCTGTATATACTAATTTTTTAGCTTATCCTTTAATTCCCACTTCTTAAAAACTCCTTCTCTTTTCTTCTTCTTTATTTTCTATTTGCTTGTTCCTCTACCTAACTATTATTGTCTCTATTATCTAAGGTATTTGTCATTGTTGCGCCTGTTTAAAATTTTAATTTCACGCAACTTTTTTCACCAAATATCGCTAGTAGTTGTTCTTCTAAGTGTACGCCCTTTTTTTGTCCATAATGGCACTCCTCTTAATTTTTTGTTGGTTATTCTCTTTCTTATATATTGCCATTGCGTGTTTTGCCTGTCGCCTAATTACTGACGTTTCTTTGCTTCATTTTCATCATTGACTTCCCTATCTTCTTTCTGATTATTGCTTGGTGATGTGCTGGTCCATTGGTCCATATTATGCACGTACTGATTGTTCTTACTCTTCTTATGGTCCAAACTGTCTTCGAAGTATGTTTTGCTCTTCTGTATTGATAATATGTGATTAAGAAATGTGCAGATTCCGTATTATGTTTGACCAAAGTTGTAAGATTTATTTAAAAGAAGATGGCTATATAATACTGGTGCTCACACCAAATAGTCAACAAGGCCAATTGTTATGATTTCCAAAAAATCTCAAAGAAAACTGGTACAGAAAACAATCTCGTGGGTCACCACGGCTATAAAAAATATAGACGGCTTGGATTGATGCAAAATGTTATTTTTAGCTGGATCAGGGGTCTATCTGGAAAAAGCGTATCTCGTCGACGAGTCCTTGGTCCTGTGTCCTGTGTACGGCCGCCTCCACCACTTGTCACAATTAGCAGCAGAGAGTGAGCGGGGGAGCTAGCCTGAAGGGCTGTTACAATTAGACTGACGGGCGGATAGATTATTTGATCTGGCTGAATGTTTAGATACGTAGTTTACTTTTTTATATGTAGTTAATTTAGATAGCACTTTGCCTTATGGCGTTATTAATTTTCACTGATTCACTTTTAAGGCGTGCCTGATCAGAGTGGCTTTTCCCTTTCGGTAATTCGCACTGATAGGTCTTTTTTAACCGTGCCTGATCAGAGGGGCTTTTCCCTTTCGGTAATTCGCACTGATAGGTATTTTTTAAAAGTGAGAGCTTTGATCTACCAGAGGGGCTTTTCCCTTTCGGTAATTCGCACTGGAGATCAAAGTCTGCCGGTATGGGCTGCTGCACAGCTTTTTACACCAAACTTTGACCTCTAATTCGAGTATTGTTTTGAATTGTCAACAAGGTTAATCATAACAGTTTATACTTAACAACAATTTATAATTGCAATTCAAGGTTAAGTTCAAACTTTCCACTGTATGATTTTATGTTAGTTGTCAATATATATATATATATATATATATATAAATGATCTCTGGTACCTCAGGCCTCGGCTATTTAATCGCTGTCTGGCCTAAGCATACCACACAAAACTTAGTTGAGAAATAATTTCTCTTTCACCCCAACCTGCGTAAGATGGAGTTATAGAGTAGAGATAACGTCAAAAGTTTCCAGGGTAATAAATTTACTTTAATGTGTAGGTAGGAGCCAGGCATGAATAGACTATCTCTGCAGGGTCGAAACAAGATGAGTGCTGAAAATTAATTGTTCTTGGCGATTTTGCTACAATAATCTTTTCTATGCTGCAGAGGTCTTGGTAATTTACCTTTTTGCGACTACTCTTATATCACAATGATTGGAAGTAGATGGATTGTCGCATCAATATTCCCAATCCGTTAGTATTACCGTATCGATCGTCGGTCTTGTTGAATCGTTGACCACCGTCCGCTGGGAATGGTAAAATAAAAAGTAGGGACCTACTGTGATCATAATTATTGTAATGCTAATAGTATTGGTACAAGGCATGTTAATTTTAACTATTCCAATTATGTGCCTAGCGCAAGCTCAAATTATACACCCTTTTCATCGCTTTACACAATGACATTCCCTTCCGTAGAAACCGTAGCTCAGCTTGCTATTTTTCATAGTTTTCATAATAAAAACGAGCTTGTTAGGACCGTATTGTCCGTAAATAAAAGGCCATCCACTATAATAAATTTTCTGGCAAATTCATTACTCACGTCTCTCATAGTTGTTTCCATTGTAAACACAGCTTAAACAATTATAATTTAAAATTCACGCAAAATAGAGGCAAATTAAATTTTCGCTCGCAACAATATTACGATTTATGTCGGGGTCATGAGTCATAGAGCCGGCTGGTAACGGGAAACTTTTCGCCACAGGCAAAAAGTTGGGAATTTAGTAGGGCCCAACAGGTTGCAGGGTTTGACGTACTGTTTCTTTCTGCAATTTACTTGGATGCCACTAAAATCAATAGTAAGAAAATATAGCAAATAGGAGATTTAAATAAAACGGGTTAATGCAAAATTTGACTTTATCTTATTACGTGTTTAAGTTCTTGTCCTATATGATCATGAAAAAGAAGGAATTTGTCTTTTTTTGTGTATGTGTAAGTGGATATTTACGTATCCACTAGTTCTCACCAGGAAAACGTTTTAACTAATTTTTGCTAAATTATATTCCTTGATTCTAATAGACGTTATTGAGGGCAAAATCAAATAAAATTGCTTATTTAAGTAGAGAAACCCTCCAATTAAAATCGCAAAATTTGCACATTATATCCTTGAAAACTTTTATAAAAATACAGCTACCAATATAATTTGGGAACTGTCTCTAGCACGGTTACAGTAAATGACAAGCGCAACTTTCTTTTCAAATACAACCCTTACCAGTTTTTTCGTGAAAATCGGAGAGATAATCTATGCTGCGTAATTACCTGTTAAATACAAAATTGCCAATTGGATTTTATAAATGAAAACAACAATTTAGGAAACAAGCAAGGAACTTGCAACAAGTTATTTAACGCAGAAGTGTGATCTTCTGGATTTGTAATATTAACAGTCGTGTATTATGTCTTGGAATTAACTCAGAAACTCATCACAATGGAAAATATTGAAAAATGGCCAGTACTGTTGTGCTTTCTTGTCCTTAAGCTTTGGGACTTCACTGAGCTAGAGTTACCCTGTATGTATTTAAATAAATTGCAATATTAAATGCAGTTCTCCTATTTATTCTTGGATCAGTTCGAATAACCATACAAGATTCAATCTTCAACAAATATTTACAAGACTTTTTAATCAATTTCAATGAAAACAGCATTTTTCGAAGAGACACGACTATCCCAAAAACACGTTTGATAAATCGTGTTTACTCAGAGATTTTCTCCGTCTTGTATACCTAAAAGCAAACCGCTGCTCTCTCGAGATAATCAAAATGGCTTTTGACGAAAACAAGGACGCGCGACGTCGGTCGCGTCGTGACGGTAAAAAGTTTATTCCATCCGCACCGGTATAGAAAACACTTCGAAACTTTTTCGGCAATTACTGGTTGTTGACAAAATGAATAGATATCGCGGAGGATTTAAATTAAATAAAAAATTAAACGGCATCTGCGAATTTAGTTCATTTAGCTTTCTTGACACAAAATCTCATTCATAATTGACTATATGGCAAAGGATAATGATTATAGTCGTGAGTTTTAGGACACAGCGACCATTAGATCTTTGGTGTGCACATACAAGTGCGGGGGTGACGTTGTTACCTAGTGTGCGATGTGCAGGGAGGTCAGGGATATATGTCTATTGTTTCATTGGGTGCTTGTGGGAATATATATTAAGAGGGGGAGTTTGGACAATAATTGGAAGTTCGGGCAATTATATAGGAAGCATATCTTGACTCTTCGGAGAAAGAGTAGTACATTATTGAAGGTTATAGGTTATATCATACCATATGTTTTGTAAAATTTTGCTCCCAAGTTTTCATATGTTTTTGGCGTCAATAAATGTGTAAATAATGGATGGGTTGCATTTTGACACCCTTTACGGTATTCATTCGTAGTTATTATTAAAACTTACAAACTAAAGACTTTTTTTGAGTTTTGCAAAAGTGAGGTTAGAATATTAAAAAACAATCATGAGTAAATGTGAAACTTGTGATGTGCTGATCCCGGATAACTCAAAAGTGGCATGTTGTGATAGTTGCCACATTGTATTACATCCTGTGGAGGCCTGTACAGGATTAAATGCATCCGAATTGCGAGCAGTTGTGATACAGAAACGCACATTGATATTTTTATGCAGTTCTTGCAGAGAAGCTTTTAAAACTGCACCTGCCCTTTTGAGACAAATAAAGGAGATCAGGAAGGAGATTGACGGTATTAAGAGAGAGTTGGAAGTTGTAAAGAAACAAAAATGTTCACATAGTGATGGGGGGCTTGATGCTGAAAGGATTCTTACTGAAATCCAGGAAAGGGCAGATAAATCCAAAAACTTAATTATTTTTAATGCAAGGGAGTCAGGAAGCAATGATTTAGCAGAAAGAATTGAAGACGATAAAAAGGTGGTCCAAGAGGTCTGCAGATTAATGAATGTACAGCAGAATGCCAACGGAGTAGATATGATCGACAAAGTTATAAGATTGGGTGGTAAAAAAGAAGGCTCTGTTAGGCCGTTAAAAGTTATTTGTACTGACCCAGCATTTGTTAAGCAAGTTGTAAAAGCTAAAAAAAACTTCAAGACTCTCAATTCAGGGTGAACTATGATCAAACTTCATTGCAACGCGAACAATTCAATAAAGCACTAACTGAAGTAAATGCTAAGAATGAGAGTGAAAATGGTAGTTATGTTATTCGCTACATGAATGGATGTCCGAGGGTTATGAGAAAGCAGGACCCCCTGACTAGGAATAATAGAAAAAACTAAATGAAACCCCATTGCAAATGTATTACCACAATGTTGGCGGGTTACGTACTAAGTTAATGGAATTGAAAAGTTCACTATGTTGCACAAATTATGACATTATTGTTTTGGCCGAGAGCTGGCTACATGAAGGTATTTTTTCTGAAGAACTGTGTTCTGGTAATTACAGTGTATTTCGTGCAGACAGAAATGTTGAAGTAACAACCAAAAATCGTCGTGGTGGTGTGCTGATGATGGTTAGAGACTCTATTCAAGCTTCAATTATCAGAAAAACAGAGGATGGCTTTGAGCAGATCTTTGTCTTGTGTAAGTGTTTTGGAGTTGAATTTACAGTGGGGGTCACCAGAGGAATACTATATCGATCACTGCTTGTCTGTTGATGGGATTTCTGCGGTACACCCAGGAACAAAATGTTATATATTAGGTGACTTCAACTTACCGGAGGCACATTGGTCGAATGCTGAAAATGGTGTGCTCCTCAGGCTCCCCTGCTTTACATTTGGCACAAACTTAAGGATACTACAACATGTACCAAAGGATTGATGTTCCGAATAGTAGAAATGTCTTTCTGGATTTATTATTTACAAATGACAGTTTGGTTAATTGTGCAATTTCATCTGATCCACTGTTTAGTGACTCTATCCATCATAAATCATATTCATGTAGCTTTAATTTGAAAAATGTTGAGTCTGATTTTCTTAAAGTTGAGGACTTTTATTTTGATTTTAAGAATGGTAATTATCAAGGCTTGAACGAATATTAATTTTCAATCAATTGGGACTTAGTTTTTAGTAATCGCAATATGGAGGGTGTTTTAACAGAATCTTATGGAATTTTGAATTTTGGAATTCAGTGTTTTGTACCATATAAAGAATTCAAGACGTCTTCCTTTCCTTCATATTTTTCCGGTGAGTTAAGAGAGTTTGCTCAAAAAGACTAAACATAAAAAATATCAAATTACTGGTAATGTTAGAGATTACTTCGAATTTAGCGAACTCAGAGCTAGGTGTAAGAGGTTAAGTAAAGAATGTTACAAAAACGTTGTGACTTCTATAAATGCAGATCTCACCAATAATCCGAAAAATTTCTGGCAATTTGTTAATAAAAAACGTACATCGAATAGTATTCCAAACAGTATGGTTCTAAATACGTCTGTAGCTACAAATGGCCAAGAGATTGTGGACTTATTTGCTGATCATTTCTCGACGGTCTATGCGGGTCGAAACCCAACACCACTAGATAAGTTTCACAGTCAACTATAATATGTAGATTGCCCTATCATAAGTGTTTCTGAGGTGTTTGATAAATTAGGGTCTCTACCAAATAAGTTGATGATAGGACCGGATGGGGTACCAAATATAGTTTTAAAACAATGCAGATATTCCCTATCTCATCCTCTATGTAAGCTTTTCAACTTGTCCTTAGATTCATAAATTTTTCCAAAGATCTGGAAAGAAAGCTATATCTCACCAATTTATAAGTCAGGACGAAGGGACGATATCAAAAATTACCGTAGTGTTTCTATATAGTCTTCTATACCAAAGGTTTTTGATAGTTTGATGTATAATCATTTAAACTGGTAGTGTAAAGAATTACTCATTGATGAACAGCATGGATTTAGGGTGGGTCGTTTCACTTTGACCAATCTGCTAATTTACCACGGTAGACTGACGGATGCCTTGGAGAGGGGATACCAGGTAAATGCTGTGTATGCCGACTTCTCCAAGGCATTTGACAGAGTCAATCATGATTTGCTTATTGAGAAGTTGAGGAATGTTGGATTTTCTGAGAGATTGGTGAACTGGCTGCTTAGTTTTCTGAGAGATAGAAGACTCATGGTTAAGGTTGGTAACTTTTTATCAAAGGTTATTAGAGTCAGTTCTGGAGTGCCCCAGGGGGGTCATTGTTCTCCCCTATTGTTCAGTTTGTTCGTGAATGACCTAAATGATCACCTAAACAACTGTGAGTTCTTGATGTTTGCTGACGATCTCAAGCTGTTTTCGATAATTCTTAGTGAGCTTGATGTTGACTTACTTCAGAGTGAACTTGAAAGTCTAGCTAACGGGTGTAAAAAAATTTGTTAGATCTGAATGTTGACAAGTGTTTCCAGATTTCATTTGGTCGGAAGAAAAAAAATCAAATCCTCCTATTCATTAGACGGTCACCAGCTGAAATTAAGCGAGGTAGCTAAGGACTTGGGTATACTGTTTGATTCGGGTTTATATTTTAATGACCATATAGAGCAATTGGTTGTTAAGGCCAACAGAATGTTGGGCTTTACTCTCAGGAATTGCCGGGATTTATCTTTGGATGCGGTGAGGTCTGTGTATTGTGGCTTAGTTAGGTCACAGCTTGAATATGGCTCTGTCATTTGGACTCCGCAATATAACATTTATAAGACCATGCTAGAAAGTGTTCAGCACAAATTTTTAAGATTTTGCAATTATAAATACAATTTGGGGCTGATTGCTGACCATGACTATCACGCCATTTTAAAGTATTTCAGATTTCTACCACTGGAAAAGAGAAGGATTATTTTTGACGTCTCTGTTATGCTCAAACTACTAAATGGAATGATTTCATGTCCTTTTTTACTTTCTCAAGTCAAATTTGCTGTGCCGCAAAGAATGTCAAGATAAAATAATTTATTTTCTGTTGGGTTTCATAGGACTAATTATTGGAGACATTATTTTGTGGATAGAAATTTAGATTTTTTAAACAGAGAGAATAGATTGGATGTTTTTAATGGATCTTTTCAATCATTTAAAAATAAATTAATGGGGATGATGATTCAGACCGAGTAGGATGAAAGTATTGTTAAAACTGTTATTATAATTTTTATAGAATGTGATATATTTAGTTTTTTTAAGTTACTGGTCTGTTATAGCCTTATTATTTATTTTGTACCTAATGCAGCTATTGCTGGTAACTGCCAATAAGCTTCAAAAATGCCTCATCTAGTGGAAGCTGACAAAATATTTATTACACGCAGGATGTTAACTTGGATATAGAGCGATTTCAATATTCATCTATAATCAAATACTCTTGTGAAAAATAACCCGAATAAGCTCATACAAAATTAAAAACAATCCAAAAGATTGCAATTTTCAAGGAGCGATAAAATATATTCGAAAAGTGGATCTCACAATAAATTTCAGATAACTAAGCATATCATAAAATAGCCGCATATGTCACATTAAAGAAATTGTAAATATTTCTGGAAATATGACATTTTGACAAATGAAGTTATTTCCAAAAATTATCCCAGTTCTTAATTCAAAACTTTATAAAAATATAATATCTGCTTTTCCACCACGATTTCTAGGGACAATCTGTACCGATCTCAATGTGATATTCCGCT
>MU196680.1:1046-12253 GCA_016904865.1 Pissodes strobi | reverse complement strand
AGATAAATGATTTTTTTTATTGGGTGGCTATGGCTATTTCTATTTTGTAAATATTAAG
Organism: Pissodes strobi; assembly: GCA_016904865.1. Taxonomy (NCBI): domain Eukaryota; kingdom Metazoa; phylum Arthropoda; class Insecta; order Coleoptera; family Curculionidae; genus Pissodes; species Pissodes strobi. The sequence goes on along the minus strand of MU196680.1, from coordinate 12,195 downwards.
AGAGCGTATTTATATTTTTAAAACTTTCCTCAATGATTAGGTACATGTTTTTAACCATATTAACTTATCGTTCAAAATTATGTCTAAATTTTGGAGAAGCAATAGTATTACTAATAACAAGTGAATTGAAAATGCTTGAGTCGTATAAATTAGAGCATATTTCTGCTTGCATTAAACTTAATCTAAGTTCAAATAAATTGATATATATGTTAGAGTGGCTGAAATATTTTATGTCAACTCTGCTAAATGATAATAGTATCGTGCATTATTAGGAGTTTAGGCGATATTTCGTATGACGAGGTTGTAGGCGAAAGCCGACGAGCCACAAAAGTGCCCCCTTCAAATAATAAAACATTAGATTAAGCTTTCAAATACTTATTTGAATAAATTTCTAGAGCAGCAGTAAAATAGTTATCAAGAATGAAATGCAGCGGTGCCTTCACTCCCTTCGCAAAGGACACTACTATTTTATGGCATAGCAGCAGCCCGGATATGCCGACCACGATGATATCCCTTTTTTATGGCAGTGGCACACACACTAAGGGGCAAATAGTTAGGAGGAAACAGATGTCCTGGGAGTGAGTTCCACAGTGATGCAGTGCGCTAGACAAAGGAGTTCTTGTAAAGCGACGTATCTAGGTGTAGCCGTCTATCGTGACTGTCTGACTGGGGGCGAGATGATGCGGGCCAATTCCCGAGAATATCTTCCGTGAAAATATCTATAAAACAAGGAAATCTCGGTCACATGTCTGCGGTGTTCCAGACTACCCATATCCCTGATCAACTCCGAGTCACCGACGAGACGCACAGCTCTCTTCTGAATGGAATCCAGCAGCTTTAGGATGCTCTTAGGTGCAGCACCCCAGATGTGTGAGCAATAATCTAAGCACAGTCTTATTTGCGCTTTGAAGAGCAAGAGTAGCTGCTGCGGTACATATAGTTTTTTGTTGCGAAATAGCGTACCAAGCTTCTGCAAGACTGACTTTGTGATGCTAGCAACGTGGTCATGCCAGAACATATTGCTGTTGACCGAGACATTCAGTAGTCCCATTGACGAGCATGAAGGAATCCGCCATAATGATGTCAGGGCACACCGTATTGGTTTTCTTGGTAAAGGTGGCTGCTTGGGTTTTTGCAGCATTAAATTGGACATAACTCCTGTCACCCCAAGTTCAAACTTTCTCCAGATCTTGATTAATTGTTCCAATCTGTTCCTGGCCGCAGTGATAAATCTTAGTCGCTGGTAAAGGTTTTTCCGATCTAAATTGGGAGACAAGGGTACTGTCATCTGCAGAACTGTAAACAGGATTATTGGTTTCGGTTAGCAGGTCATTAATCTAATTTAGGAGCAGAGTTGGTGAATGTATTGCGCCCCGAGGCACGCCTGCATAAATGATGACTGTGTCTGAGATGTATCCATAAAGTGACAAGCCAGCTGCAAAGAGACACTGGCAGACCAAAGGACGGCAGTTTGTTGAGCAATACGTCATGTTAAACACTGTCATATACCATAGAAATATCTAACGCAATCGCTCGAGATTATTCGTAGTTTTCAATTGCCCTATTCCATATATGAGTGACATAGGCCAATATATCCCCTGTCGATCTCTGTGTGCGAAAGCCGTATTTGTCATCCCTAATTATTCTGTTGGTCTTGATGTACTTGACTTGATTAGTTGCCGATTGACTACATGTTCCATGACTTTTCAGATTATTAGAAGCAAGAGAATTGAACGATAGTTTGATGGCATGGTTTATTTGCCTTTATTCGGTACAGGTTGCACTCGAGCGACTCTCCAAGAAGATGGGTAAATCCCTTTTCGGGCTAGAGAGAAGTCTGGAAAAATTCATTGGCGCAGCTCTTTAACACGATGGTAGGTATTTCATCCGGTCTTGATGCCTTTTGTGTATCTACCTCTTTGAGGATTTTACGAATATCACAATGATGAAGCTTAACTTCTGCCATGGTAGTGCTGATGTTATATATGACTGACAAAGCGAAAATCAAAATATGGTGCGATGCAAATATGTTTGCATAATATATAATATTGGTAAAAGTAGTATTATTAATTATAAATGCACCGTGGATGATATCGTTCTTAATAATCCCCAAATAAGTAATCAAGTGCATACTAAATTCCTAGACCCCATTATTAATAAAAAGTTAATGTTTCAGGCGCCTATTATCAATCTCTGCAGTAAATTAGCATCCAGTTGTTATGCTCTTAGAGTAATCTCTAGAAAACTACGGATCTCGTGTGCAATAGAAAGATCTACTATCCACTTTTTAACATCCCATTTTTATCTGCTTCTGGGGGAAATTCTTACCAATATGGTCTTTGTGCAATAGAACTGTGCTATGAGATACATGTTTAAAGCGAAACCGATGGATATATGTACTACTGTTTATATTCAATAAAATTTTAGTAATTACCTCTGTTTTTGTTCTGAAGTGTGAGGAATAAGTCTCTGGTTCTTGCTTCGGGGCCTACCACCATACTCACAAATACAAACACCATACCTTTTCCTATACCAAGTAGCTCCCTAATTAGAAATTCGATAATCTACAATGCTAAAAAGGTGTTGACTCATTTGTCTTTAAGAACGAGTAATATTACATCAGAGAAAGTAAAAAACATGATGGCTAGTAGGGTTTGCTATTATTTGTCCGAATACTGGGATGATCAGTTCTAATGTTTTTTTTTTTTGCCTAATTTTGCCCTAATTAGTTGTATTTTGTGACAATAAGGCAATACAGAGGAATTGCGTGCTATGATTTTACACATATATTGACCAAGTTTTCTTTTTTATAGATTGTGCTTAAATATTTTCCTAATTTAAGATACGTTGTTTTTATATGTTTGTATTTACATTAGTGTTATAGCTTTATTTGTGTAGATATTATTAATGACAGTCCTGCCCTTTCTAATTTAGTTCTCATTGGATTTTATACCTTAGAACAAGTTGTATATGGATTATTAGTATGAGATTATGATTATGATATTAACATGCATTGTCAACGAGATATTTTTTCTTTTATGACAATAAAGCAATTTAAAAGGAAAGTGATCGAGTTGATTTATTTATTGAAAATATTGTCGACTTGCTAGAAAATTGATAGGCATGTCACATACAACATGACAGAATTAATTGCCCAATGAGTACAAAAAATAAATTACTTGATTGGATAAACAACGGCAACCAAAGAAATATTACATACTGCAACTGACAAATTACTTTTTTCTTGCGATATTTTGATTACCATTTTAGGTTTGCAGTGATAGAAGTTTACGCACGCAGTGCATGAACACAAAATGCTTTACTGCTTTAGAATAAACGCTGGGTATAGTAGTAGTATAGTAGTAATTACTTATTTCAAATTGTTGAGGTAATTATACGAATCCGGTAAACGGGTTTACGAAAGATACTTAAAGTATAAATGCAGACAATGAACAATAAATGTTTTGAAACACAACAATGGACAGTCCTATGATTCAAGTAAAAATGGATTTAAAAAACTACATAAAAAACAAAACTAAAAAAAATTATTTCTAATCTGTGATGATTCAGTGGTTTGTTCGATTGGGAATTCCTAGGAAAAACAATCCCTAAGTGCTTCTATGTTTCAAAAATGTCGGGAAAATGAAGTTTTCAGGAAAAATGTGAAAACATAGATTTCTAGGTAAAAAAAGTTTTTTCTCGAAAATGTTTATTTTTCTATATAAGCCGTTTACTTAAGAGTAACTTACGCCATTCGGGGTGAGCTGGATGGATCCCAATCCCAATCTTCATAATTTTGAGTTTTAACACAACATCACTTAATATATTATTAGTACTGGAAAACCGAATAACCTGGAGCAAACCAAAATTTCGTACTTTAAAGAGGGGTAGGAGCGACACATATCTAAAAAATCGCTTCGATCTGATTAAAAGTGCCGAGTTCGTAATATTTTTTTATTTTCAGTTTAAAAAATACTTTAAGCATACGTGCCAGCCAACGTATTTTTTTTTTCAAAACATCAATCGCAGATTCGTAAACCTGGTAATCTTTGCTATCAAAAATATCTGCATTTTTCGTTAGAGATCGAAAAATACTAGAAAATCAACGTGCAGAAGATCACAAATAGTTTCCAATATTTCAGCAATTTTACCAGTTTGTGTTTGCCTTTTTTTACATTGTGGAAAATTTGATGGAATATCGCCTTTCAATATTTTAACAGGAGGCTTAGGATTGAAATAATATTTAGATTTATACATCTAGTTGAAGGCATTGGTCATGATCAGAAAACGTGGACATTTTTCAGTGATTAGAGACAGTTTCTTGTAGAATTTTCAGGCCAAGAAATTAAAGTTTTATTTTAGTTTTTCTCGAAAAGTATTTTTTTTTAGAAAAGCCGTTTACTTAACAAGAATCTACGCCATACAAGGTGAGCTAGTTGAATTTAAACTCTTAGCAATTTTGAGTTTTGACACGACACCACTTATTAGTCTATTACTAGAAAACCAAATAACCTGGAGCAAACCAAATATTTCTACATTAAAGAGCGGGCATATGACTAGAACATATTAAAAACTTGTGTCGATCCAATTAATGCCAACGGATACTTTTTTTTCAAAAAATTAATCTCAGATTCGTAAACCTGGTATCTATGCTATGAAAAATCTCTGTCTTTTTCGTACGAGATCGGGAATTACTAGACAATCAAAGTTAACTCAAACATGCAGAAAATCGCAAAAGGTTTCCACTACTTCAGCAATTTTACGACTTTGACCAGAAAGAATAAAGCAAAGCAAAGCAAAGTTTGAAGCTGAAAAAATGGGTCATGATCCGAAAATTTGGTCCTTCTTTGGTGATTAGAAGTACTTTCTGGTGGAATTTCAATTTTACTCTTAGCATATAAACGCGTATCGTTTTTGAGGATTTATTTGGATGAAACCTCATTTAAAACGATTTGAAAGCGACGTGATCAGAGAATTTGGAGTTTTTTAAGCGATAAGCAGCAGTTTCTGCTGAATTTGACAATATTAAACTCACGCTATTGATGGAGTCTTCGCTTTTGCCTTATGATCTTAAGCACACTCCGTTTTTTATGTATTTTTTCAAATAATAATCCAATATTTGCTCGTTCCAACGTTTCAACAATGATATTACAAATATAAGACGTGATCCTTACATTTCTACAGTTCTACCTTATTGCCACTGACATGCACAATCGTTCACCGCCTCCCTACTCAACAGTAGTCTATAGCGAATAGCAACTTCTAGGAACACAAACTGGGAACTCCTATCCACAATTTCTACAGGATTGCTGCCTTCGATTATCTGATACTTTTGATACCTTTTTAATCTAATTATAAAATTATCGCTAACTACTGTCTTTCTTTCGGTATGGGTATCTATATTGAATTCGTTTTCCTAGCAGCATAGATTTTGACCATTGGTGAAACAAACGTTCGTATAAAAACGTTCAGCTTTCTACCAAAGCGCTTTTACTCGGCCGAACAACAGGTTCATCCATAAATTTGATAAACACCACAGTGACAACAAAATTTGCATACTGGCATTGGTGGTAGTATGTGGTATTCCAAACCAAAATTTAGTGATTGCTGGAATAGGCTTGGTATTTATAAAGGTACTCTGATACTAAAAATTGCCGGAATTGCTTAGAGTTGGATGATACAGTTTATCGCACCTGCCAAAAACAAGTAGAATAATAACCCAAAATTCTAGTCGTCTATCATTTTGATTAATTAGAAGAAAATATGAGATTTACAATAAGATTTACCATTAGTACCTATATATTTATCATTTCTAAAAATCTAAATCAACTAGCCTTTCAAAACACCAGAAAGAGTAGGAAATGAAATAAAGGTTAGGTATATCAGGTAAAAGTATCAAGATAAACTTGAATCCCATACAAAGAGTTCGGAAACTTTCATCAAAACATGCAGATTATATAAAAATAACAATACTTTTTTATTAAAAACATGGTGATATTGTTCATCAGTAAACGAAATATGCTAATTTTACTGATTTAGTTTATTTGGACTACCAAATAAATTAAACCAGGGAATCTGCTATATCAAAAACATTATGTGAACTGATATATATAGTTCCAACAAAAATGGAAAAGGAACCATATGCAGTCAAATGGTCCCTATTACAAAGAAGTTAAAATCAAAATCAATTATGAAAAAAAGACAGTACTTAAGGTGTTCACCACAAGAAGAGATGTGCATTCCAGTGCCCATAAGGTTTGTTGTGACGTTTTATGCAGATGTCATTTTGTTTTATATGTATGGTGAAATGGAAAGACGTTGATCATTCCGTTTTTAAAATTTGATGTAACTTGTCAAAAAAATATTGCCTTATTCAAAAGTAGAATGCCTCTGTCAAGTTCAACTTTTTGACAAAAAATAGAAACCACATGAACAACTCTATACCGGACTCTGGGGTAACTTTCATCTGCCTTTGAATACTTGCATAAAACGCCCGTAATCGCAACAAATATGTTCAATTTCACCCATTTTCAGGTTTCTGAGCTCGTTCAAAAGTCATAAAAAAATTCCTATTTTGGGGTGAATTTTCCAATGATACTGCCCTCTATTCCAAAGCCTTGGCGCTCAGGAGGTGACAGATAATGTTATCGCTCATATAGAGAAAGTTAACAATTTTTACACCGCATGGAAAATTCGTTTAAATGCAGCGAAAACTGAGCTGGCCATATTTACCCGTAAATTCCTGAACACTGTTGTACGTCATATGAAGCTCAACAACACCCTCATCCTTGCCAAACCGAAAGTGAAATACCTCGAAATCATGTTTGATAGGAGGCTGACGTTTTGCGAACATATATCATACATAAGTGATAAAAATCGTATAATATACGACAAACTGAAGCTTCTTATTAGACATGGTTCCTTCCTTAACCCTTCAAATAAAGCAATCCTGTGCCGATCCATCACAAGACCCTTCCTGATGTATGGCCGATTTGGTGCTCTATATCTGACAATCAAATGCAGAAGCTCCAGGATCTGCAAAACCGGCATTTAAGGGCAGCTTTTTCGGCAAGTCGTTACACTAGAATCACAGATCTTGCGACCACGCATGGTCCCGCATTGAGTACGTGGACAAGCTCGCGTGCAGGTTCTTTGAGTATAGTATCCGCGGCTCGCCGAGGACTGCTAATATAGCTAATGCCTAGACCCTAACTATAGAGCCAAACACATCACAGATCCACCATTTACTACCTTGAACCCAGACCTCCCTAAATAAATCCACCCTGCCCGTTGAACTATCCACCGTCTCTCACCCCTAAGCTTTCCCTGCTGCTGTTCTGAAAATAAAAAGTAGTAGGAGCACAAAAGTTTAGTCCAACACTAACCACTTCGACTAGCCCAGAGATGGCTCCTGCCACAGTGTCCCAAAAGTACGGTGGACTGGGCTTGCTAAGGGATATAGGAACCTTATAAATGTGATCAGCTCAAGAAACGAGAGCAGTTGAACTACTGTACTTGAGCCATCTCTGCGCACCTTGCTTCTGCGGGAGTAGCATGGCTACGTATCGCTAAGCTTCTAATGATTATTGCGTCCAACACCGCACCGAGATTGTCTCTGATAGATTTATCTTTGATAACCGCCTACCTGTGTATGTATGTATGAGTGAATGAATGTAGAATGCTAGCGAAAGCAAAGAACCGTGGAATAGGGGTTTTCGATGTGTGTTTTCCCCATATTTACCCTCCTTCATCCATTCCATTGCTTGAATCACAAGTACACTAGTTCCATTGCAATCAGCTTGTAATCAATAACTGACAATCCTTTGAAAGGCACAGCCTAAGTAAACTTAGACAGCGTATCGCACTGCCACTTGCAAATGAAAACGCATTCAATCGGCCCATGTTCTAGTCAATGTATGCTGTGGAGTCATGGAAGCATCCGATTGGGATGCATGCGTCTTTAATGTATAAACATTCAAACATAACATAGGACTGTATACTAGTAGGCTAAAGTGACCTTTTCTTGTAAATGTTATATGCTATATGCAACGTGGTCATACCAGGATTTATTGCCGTGACCGAGACACCCAGTAGTCCCATTGACGAGGATGAAGGAATGGTCGATCATGATGCCAGGGTACGCCGCCGCGCCGCCCGGCCGTATTGGCTTTCTTGGTAAAAGCTGGTGCTTAGGTTTTTGCAGCAATAAATTGGACCAAATTCCTGTCGCCCCAAGTTCGAACTTTCACCGGGTCTTTTTAAATTGTTGTAATCTGCTCCTGTCTGTAGCGATAAGCCTCAGTCGCTGGTAAAGGTTTTTCTGATCTAAATTGGGAGCCAAGGATACTGTCATCTGCAAAACTGTAATCAGGATTATTGGTTTCAGTTAGCAGGTCATTAATATAGATATAGAGTTAGTGAAAGTATTGCGCCCTGTGGCACTGCCGCATTTATAGTGAATGTGTCTCAGATGTGTCCATCAATTGCAACGTGCATAGATCGATTCATAAGGAATCTGGCAAGCCAGCTGCAGAGAGACGCTGTCAGTCCGAAGGACGACAGTTTGTTGAGCAATCCGTCATGCCAAACTCTGTCGAATGCCTTCGAAATATCTAACGCAATCGCTCGAAATTCTCTGTAGTTTTCAATGGCCCTACTCTTTATATATGACTGACATAGGCAATATATCTCCTGTCCATCTCTGTTTGCGGATGTCGCGCCGCATTGGTTATCGCTAATTATTCTGTTGCTTTCGAGGTACTTCAGTAGTTGCTGATTGACTACACGTTCCATTCCTTTGGAGATTATTTCAAGCATAGCAATTAGACGATAATTTGATGGCGTGATTTCTTGCCTTTTTTGACGGGTAAATTTCTTTTCGGTAAGACGAAGAAAAAGTCTGGAAATATGAGTGTTAGTTCGTTGGCGCAGTTCTTTAACCCTTAACCATAGACGAGGGGTCATTTTGACTCCTTGTTTGTGGCAATCGTCATGTTTCTAGCCACTCCCACTATTATGCAGTGCTGAGCAGCTCGGTATCTTCCCGTCATGGAGTATTAAGCTTGTATCGGAAGTGTCATATCAGTGTTGGCCGTTTCAGCGTTGTAATTAAATTTCGTTGGGGTCAAAAGACGTCATGTCAGATCTGTAATTCCATTACTTATTTTATTTTGCATATGCATGATTTCATGCCTTTATTTTATAATTGAAAATGAATTTTGATGATCAACCTGGTCCTTCAAAGAGAGTAAGATATGAAGACAAGGACTACGAAGACACTTTACTAAATTGGGCAGATGAGGTACTTTCTTTCGACAGTGACGCATATTCCGATGCTGAATATATTCCAAGCGACCATGACAGCGAATCAGAAATAGAATTGGGCGAAGATATGGAAAGAGAAGAACTTACATATAAAGAAAAACAAAGTAAAGAGTCGGAGGCACTCAATGAATCAAATTGTTTTTATGGGTGAAATCGTGTTAAATGGGCCAAGCAGTCGCCATATGTCAAGAATACACGTACTTTGGAGCAAAATATTGTCATAAAATGTCCAGGTTTAAAAAATGTAAATGCCCACAATACGGATCCTGAAGAAGTCTGGATTTTTTTTTGATGGCGACATTCTCACACATTCTGCAGTGGTTCAACTTACGCATGTCGATCATAAGATCAAAATATAAAAATATAAATAGCAGTGACACTCGAGACTTAGATATTATAGAATTAAATGCTTTTCTCGGATTATTACTGCTAACATCCATTTACAAATCCCATCACGAAAATATAAGATCCATATTTGCTATACCAATGGATCAGATAGAGACATATTTAGGTGTGTAACAAACTCGAATCGATTTGCAATCATCCTGAAGTGTTTACGATTTGATGAAACCGAAACCAGAGACGAAAAAAGGAGACGCCTTAGCCCCTATTTCAGAAATATTCACTGCTTTTATTAAAAATTGCCTTAGCGTTTACGCTATAGATACAGGTGTGTCTGTAGACGAGATGTTAGTTTCATTTCGAGGCAGGTCGAAATTCAAAATGTATATGCCCGCAAAGCCCTGCAAGTGTGGTATAAAAGTAATGGCCCTTACAGATTCTAGGATACAATGCTTATATATATTGTGGTGAAGATTCCGATGATTATGATTTATCCGACGAGGAAAAAAATATTCCAAGCTTACACAGGTTGCGCTGAAACTTACAAAACCAATTCACGGTACAAACAGAAATGTCACTGTCGATAAATTGGTTTTCATCAATAAAGTTGGTGAATCTGCTAATGGCCTAGAAATTGACCTAGGTAGGAACTTAAAAAAAAACAAAAGGGAAATTCCAACGGAGTTCTTACCTGCTCCAGCTTATACGGTTTTACTAATGATATAACTAATGTCCCATGTTCCTAAATAAAATAGGGCGGTAATATTGGTCTCATCAATGCACCATCATGAAAGTGTTGACAGTAATTACTCAAAACCGTAAGTAATATCTTATTAAAACTGCAATATAGGGGGAGTCTACACTCTGGATCAAAAGTATAGTATCTATTCAACGGGGCGACGAACAAGACGGTGGCCAATGGGTATCTTTTTTAGGATGTTAGACATTGCCTCTGTTAATTCATTTATAGTTCATCAGTCTTACAGAGATAATTCTAAAGTCGAACGCTATGATTTATAAAACAATTAGGAATGAAGCTTATAACACCAAATAAAACGGAGATTTTAAAATTTTCGTATTGGCCGTGAAGTTAGAATATATATCGGACGTGTACTGAAAATAAAGGAATAACTGGAGGAACATAACATCGAAGAGAAATTTGAGAAAAGGAAAAACTGCCTTCAAACAAAAGATGAAAGACATCTCACTTTTGTGCTATTTGCAAAAATCCCATATGTATGGAATGCACGAGACAAGTTTGCAGTTATTGCGTCACTTAAAAAATACAGGTTGATCACACATTGCACGTTTCGCCATGATTTGATTTTCTTGGTTGCTATTATTATTTTTTAATTCGTATTACTTTCTTTTAAGGGTTTTTCATAATAATTAATACATTTGTTTATTTTTGTCCATATTATCGACGCTAAATATATGGACATGTCAAAAATACGAAACATTTTTATCATTACATATATATATA
>JAEQML010078829.1:0-12253 GCA_016904865.1 Pissodes strobi | reverse complement strand
CCAGGAATTTTAAAGAAAGTCAGATAAATGCTGGAAAAGTCAGGGTAATTTGATACTCAGAATGAGAATACTAAGAACAATGTAATAGGGTTTTGAATAGTTTACGAGATCGTTTCGAAGCTTGTGATAATATATTACTGATGCTGATTAAAAAGCTTTATTCAAATTATATTTTTGACTAGATCTATTTGATGGTCTAAGTGATGATGATGAAGACTTGGAGTTTCTATCAGACGCCGAAGAAAATCTCACATCCAAGAAGAATCTAAAGAAATCTCTGAAGAAAAGAAAAGGCGCAAAAGATGATGCATCTTCGCTGTTTGCTTCCGCAGAAGAATTCGCTTCTTTGCTCGACGATGAGGGTAGTTCGCGGCAAAAACCTGGTACTTCAAATGTGATGGATACCAGAGATAAAGCTAGTAAGTATATGCGAAAATTGAATTTTATCCTCAAACGTATTATTCCTTGTTAATCCTGTTCTTATGTTTGCGATTTTTAATTGTCTGCAACGTTAGTGGTTCCACGGTTATAAGCTGACGTCGCGTCCAAATATGGCACTTTATTGTTTTATTTAAAGTTTACAAGCAATAGTTGGCGAAAAAAAATATACCTCTTTTTCATTTCATCTCACTAAAATGGCACTCAGGGATGTTTACTCGATGGAAAAAGAACAGTAAATGTCCATTGAAAATACTTTTCGATTTAATAAACTCTTTCGAATTTTAGGTCAAAAGCAGTTAGCCTGGGAAGAAAAACGGAACCGTTGGATCAAAGGATTTAATAAGGCGGTTGCGGGCGAAAAAGAGGGCAAATTTTCGAAAAAGAGGCCCAACAAGAGCAAGTTTCGGAACAATAATAAAAAGTTTAGGACAAAATAATTAATTTGTCCGGTTAGGAAGAATGGAAAACCATGTTATTTAAGTGTAATAAAGTAAATTTGTTATTCAAGTAATGTATCTAGCTTTGCCTAGAATTGCCCCACTTGAAAAAAAGCCTTTAAGAAGAGGAGAGGATAGCTCCCAAGATGCATTCCGTTTACTATTGGCCGAAACAGCGGGACTTGGAGCCTTTGTTTACTATTAGGCATTCTAAAATAGTAAACAAACGCGCTAAGTCCCTCAAAATTGTTTCGGCCAATAGTAAACGGAATGCATCTTGGAAACTATCCGCTAATCTTGTGAGAAACACTGCAAAATCTTGTGAGAAAACAAGGCAAAATCGGTTTCAACCAGCGGCGTTGTCGAGGGAAACAAACAAATAAATTATAGTATCCCGCGCTTCAAATATATGGTATTTTACTAACGAAAAATGCTATTGTTATAACATCGAGATTTCGAAATATTTAATTCTTTATAGATTAAAAATAATATATTTTTAATTAGGCCATAAAATACTTTTCAATTCTTTGGACTAGTTTGGAGCGTAATATGTGGTTGCAATCACCCTAGTGGTATATGAACTCAAGAAATGGTACGAAAATGAAAAATGGCATCTTAAAAAAAATAGGCATTCCAGGCGAAAAATGGCATAAACACCATACATATGGTATACCTGGCAACAGTTGCTTGTCAGCGGTGTTGGATGTAATTTAAAGTAAACAACTAATGTAATAAGTGATAAAGTTTGGCTGTTATACACGGAATTATTCAATTATTGTCTGGTTTTTGCACAGCAGGTACACTGAAGTGTTCTCGATAGTGTTAACTAATGGATTTTTTGTGCCTGAAATTGCCGCATTTATGTGCAATTGTTCAAAGCACTTTGCATGTAAAAATCATCGTCAATAAAAACCTTTAAAAGGAATTCCACAATCTTAACATCGACCATCGAAAATATAAAGGGTGGATATTCTTGACGAATTTTGGCAGCTGTTATATGGGAATTTTGCGTAGGACAATCGAGTTTGTATTGAGTGGAGTTACGCTGGCTTACGCATTACTGCATAACTACTTGTTTTGAATGGGATACATTTGTATTAGATGTGATACCATTTGTGTTTTTAAACGTCGTCCTACAGTCGGCAAGCTGTTTGGAACTCCCTGCGACTCATGTCAACAGGTTTTTTCTAAGAACACAAGGTCGCTCATATTTTTCTGTCCAGCATGTATAAATAAGCTGAAACATTTCAATAGTGCCTTTTAAAAACTATGACGGAAATGAGGGTGAAACAGGAACCGACTGATAAACTGCAACCTGAACTTGTTAATCTGCCCAAGGAAATTCAGGATGGAGTCAGCATTGTGGCTAATGGGGATACAGGGATCATTTCACTTGTCGTCGTAGAGAAGATAGCAGGTGATATTGAAGATACTGAGATAGATAATGGACCAGAAATATTGCATGCTCAACTTAAATATAAGAAATTAATAGATGAGCAAGAAGATATCATTGCTGAATTGAAAAATGAAATTCCTGAACAGGTGGGAAGCTTGAAAGATAAGGAAAATATATTTAACGAAAGTAAGCAGACTATACTAAAACTTCAAAGTGAGGTAATAGATCTTAGAACAATGAATGAAAATATGGTTGATACAATTATTAGAATGCATGAAAATGATAATAATCTATATCAAATTGAGCTGGAAAAACTGCAACAAAATGTAAATAAGTCATTTGGTTTCGAATCTCGCCCAGAACAGGGAATAAGAAATGGCGATGGATTTAAAAATATTGTCCAGGGAACCTCAGCTGAGAGACATGGAGCATAGTTGCTCTAAAGTAGAGGTATCAAACGAATATAGGAAAATTCTTGTACAGTCTGATGATTATGGAAAGAATATTGGCAAGTCTGTGTATAGGAAACTTAAGAACACAGGTGACAATTATAAAGTTCTATCAATATATAAGCCAGGTGCATCACTTGAATGTGTTATTGAACACATGGGGGAGCTAGTGAAAGATTTTCGTTCTCTGGACCATGTATTTGTTATTGCTGGATCTAATAATTTGAATCACATCATTAAGGTTCCTTCTTTTAAGTGTTTACTTTCTAGAATAAAGACTATTCAGAATGTTAATGCTACATTTCTAAAGGTGCCATGTGGTTTCAGCAAAAAAACTGAACAATTTAAAGTTTAAATTTAACACAAAATTTAGGGAATTCATATGCAAACTGGATGGGATAGTGTCTGGTCAATTATACTATAAGACGGAAATAATAGTCAGTGACGTCAGTCACCAATTCGAAAACAGACCAACGTGAGCGGCTTAAAGTAATATTTAATATTTAACAATAAATCTGGTATGAAATTCTTGCAAAATGCCGCTTGTTTTAAATGCGGACACAGCGTTCCGACACAAAACGCGCACCGCTGCCAAATCATTGTGGCCCGAATACAGGAGTTTACGCGGAGCATTTGAAGCAGCTCTATTTTAACAGACGTTCGCGATCGACGGATGTAAATCTACTGATATTTTACGACAGTCAGGCGGAGGTCGCAACGTTGCAACAGTAAACGAGCATGGAGCTTGTGAGTGACCTGTTGCATAGTCGCGCTTGCGGGTTTAGGTTATCGTTTTGTTGTTGTTGTATTGTTAATTCAAAATATTAATTTGTAAAATGGAACAGGGCGAAGCTTCGACAAGTCTTGCTACCCCTGCGAAAAAAGTGAAAAGACATTTAATTGTGGGCGAACATGCATTGGTAAAAACCGTGTATGAAAGTATTCGCGCTCGAAATCCTGATTTAGGCGCGGAAGATGCAGCAGAATTCTGCGGAAATTTAACAAAATTGTCTTCTCGGACAGTTTTCAGATCACTTCAAGTTAATAAAAAGAAGGAAACAAAAAAGGAAACAAGAGGTAGAAAGAAAGTAATTCTAGATGATGACGTAAAATATGCAATTCGCCGAAAAGTGCACGTTTTTTTTTTTAGAAACGAAATGCCAACCTTAAGTAAAATCAAAACTGAATTAAACGCTGATGAATCTTTACCCAAAATATCCTTTGGAGTTATAAAGCGAACATTACGCGATTTAAACTTCCGATATTTAAAACGAAACCGCAAGAGCTTTTTAATCGAAAAAAATGAGATAGTGTTGTGGCGAAGAAAATTTTTAGAAGAAATACGTGACCATAGGCTTAAAGGTAAAAAAATATGTTATACTGATGAAACATGATTAAATGAGGGGCACACCCGCTCCAAAGTATGGCAAGCAAGCAAGCAAGCAAGCATCATTTATTTTTCAAATTTACAAGTATTTCTTAACCTAACTTAGGACTACATGCCCTAGCCTACGCAAAGTGTGATAGCACCAGAGTTTCTGATACTCGGGCTATACTTCGCGTCCGACCCTACACAGTAGGATTGGACACTTATCCTATTCTAAGGTACCATTATCATTGGCTCATTCATATTACTTAGGCAAATAGCCTTTCAATAGTGTTTCAAATGTGACTTTATCAACGATTGTTAGTGCCTAGAATCTGTATTTAACGTAAAGAATGAAAGGTGAGTACGAAATCCAGGGAAAATATTTAAAAAACCCTGGTTCACGTTATAAATTGTTAGATTAAGTAAAAAATATTTACATTATGTACAAAAATGAGCTTTTCGCCCAGTTCCAGTTAGAATTTCCACTTATGGTGGTTATATATCATAGTTATCTATATCAACTGAGAAGAATTGCAGTGTAGCCTGAACTATAGCTTTTTTGTCACCCCTGCATGCTTCTAGCAGCGTTGCAAGGTCTTCTAGGGCTTTGATTAACTGAGAGACATTAACGAGAGCATTAATTTTATCAGTTGCTTGACGTAGTTTAAAGAAATCGCTTGTTATAGGTTTATTTGAAGGAGCCAAGGGTCTGGTACTTACATGTTGCTGGACGTCACTTTCACTCGCACTTTGAGCCGAACTTTGCACTGCACAATGCTGCCGTGTTCTCAGCGCGGGGAAGTCTCTGTTATACTTCGTGCTTACTGGTCCTGTCTGCTGATTACGCCATGCCGGCTTGGCAGGCGGTGGGGCTGGCTTGTAACCGGTCCTGTTCTGTTGCTGTTGCTGCTGTTTGGGTTGCTGCAGTTGGTTAATTTTGAAGAGATACACCGGGCAGCCAACATCGCTGGCACGGTGCTCTCCTCCGCAGTTGATACATCTTATTACATTAGATGTGCATTCGGTGATTTGATGGGCTCCTGCACATTTGCTGCAGCGCCAATCTTTTTTGCAGTATGTCAGAGCGTGCCCATGTCCCTGACATCGCTTACACTGCATAATCGCTTTCGATGTCTTCCGGTAATCCCACGAGATGCGCACGTTCATGACGTATCTACATTTTGCGTTCAGGTGTTTTACTGTGATATCTGCGTCGGTTATCACCAGAAATAATAGATTACGAGTCTTCTTCATTAGGAAGACATTCTTGATTGTTAACTTATGTTCGTCAATCAAGGCATTGCGCACCTCCTCGGGAAGTATTCCTCCGTCCAAGCCTTTCAAGACGAAGGCGTGGGATTTCGTTGCCTTCTCGGCATATGAGTGATACTCTACATTATCTGTGTCGAACATTCTCTTCAAGTTTACCCAGTCCTTTGTGTCTTTGCACCATATGACAATGCTATTTTTGGTGTATTTCAAGCGGTAGTCCTTGAATCCCGCTTGATTTAACATTCCAGTAAACTCTCGGTGGTTCACCAACCCACCCTTCGTAACGATAGGCGGTGGTGGCCTTGCCTTTATTTTCAGTGGGGTTTTCGGCCGTGGAATCACTCTCCTTGGCCTGGTTTTCATGGCTGGGACATCCGCAGATGTGTCGGTGTCGTTATTTTCATCATCGCTAAGCGGCTGAAACCTGTTGCTGGTTTGGATGGGTTCACCACCCACGTCTAGGTACACTTTTCTGATGTTCCTCTTGAACGGTAATGTTTTAAATGGGACTTTAAATTCATGTTCTTTGCTTTTGGATGACGACGGTTCAGTCCCCATATATACTGAGGGCGGGTCTTGATCTGTTGGAGGCGGGGCTATTGTTTTCTTGGTAGGCGGAGCTTCAGCCATGTAGTCGGCTGATGCGGCCGCATTTTTTTCGGGTGGCGTGATCTTCAAAGTCATTTGAAGGTCGCTCTCGTCGTGCGTTTGGTCACGTACACCAGTTGTTGCGTCACTAGATGTTTTTCTAGGAGCGATTTTCTGCTTCTTGGCATATGTTGGCGAGGTTTCACTCTTGCCCTTTGCCAATGCGTGGGAATCTGATGGGGACCTTCTTAATTTCTGTCCACAGTCAATCTTGGATTTTACTATTTTCTTGGAAACTGATTTTGTATGATGGACTTCGTTCATGTGTTTTCTCGCTGATCGTAGCTTATCTTCCCAT
The DNA here is from genome assembly GCA_016904865.1 of Pissodes strobi. NCBI lineage: Eukaryota > Metazoa > Arthropoda > Insecta > Coleoptera > Curculionidae > Pissodes > Pissodes strobi. Next base: position 5,943 of record JAEQML010078829.1, on the reverse strand, counting down.
TCGCTGGGAGGGATTTTATCGGTATCGGCTTTTTCGATATAATCTAAACATCTCGCACATGATTTGCATGTTGACGAGCACTCACGTAGACTTTCTAATATTTTCCGGGTTTCTTCTCTCGCTAACCGCGATCGTTCACTTCCCGTTTCAGACTGTGACGACATTGAAAAGTCGTGAATATCGGAGAGATTGTCCCTACCCGTCGTGGACATTGCGAAAAGCCCGGGGATCCGTCCCCGGAAACTGAGAAACTATTAAGACTTTTAGTCTACTACCTGAACTCTATGCGAATTCAGGCTAGACCATAAAGAATGAGTACTAAACGTTGAATAGTAGATATATACGCGGTAAACGAATATATAAACACGTGAGGGCTCAACTACAGGAGACCCCTCAAATCCTGACTGCTCTGTACGACGGTCCAGAACAGAATCCCCAAAGTATGGCAAGACTTAAACGTATCAAGTTCACGTCAAGCATTTCTTGACGGGTTTTCCACCGCTTTGAAATCTCCTTTTGGTAAGGGCCGTCGACTGATTATTACCCACATAGGTAGCAACTCTGGTTTTTTGGTTGATGGTCTTAAGGTTTTCGAATCTAGGAAGACTGGCGACTACCATGAGGATATGAATGCTGAAGTTTTTGAAAAGTGGTTTTTGTCCGTATTGATGCGCGTGGAGCCCGGTTCGGTAATCGTAATAGATAATGCGCCGTATCACAGTCGGCGAGTAGAAAAAATACCCACATCTGCTTGGCGAAAAGCCGACATAATCGACTGGTTAAAATCAAAAGACAATATACCATTTGGTGAAAATATGCTTAAAGTACAATTGCTTGATATTGTCAGTGTTCATAAAGACAAACTTGGTTTGCTTAATGGGAGTGATTCGTTCTCGTTGGTCTATTATTTCGCAATGTTTATAATTATCCTCGCAAGATCTTCTGGATAAGGCGTCTGTATTATTATGCCATCTTCTTTCCCTGTGCTTAGCCCTAAAGTTATTATGTTTTAATCCCTCCTGACTTGACTTTGAGCTGCTAGCGTCTCTGGATGGAGATATAGACCGTAGTTGTACTCGACAGTCTCTCTTGAAATGCCTAGTCCTGCCATATATATAGCATTGATTTGAAACATTTCAATTAGGTAGCCTATCTTCTAGTGACTCCCGGAATCTTTCTACTCGACAGTCCCTTTTGAAATATCTAGTCTTGCCACATCTATAACACTGATTTATAGCATTACGGTTATATGGCCTAACTTCTAGTGGCTCTCGGAATCTCCCCGTGGCCTGAAGAACTTTGGTTAATTTCTTAAAAATACCGTCCATCTCAGTTAGTTCACAACTGTTCGTCAGCTTTTCTTCCTGGATGGATACGTCCCTGATTGCTGGCTTAGAGATGTTACAGGCCGCCTCGATTTCTAGGGCTCTACCCAGAACTTCATTCCTGTTATCAATTTTGGCTAGACGTAGCATCTTCTGAGTTTCTAGATCTCTGATACCATCCACGAAATATTGGGCAGCAAGTTCCTCTTGAAATTCTTCTGTTGCTCCCGGGTAGGCCAATTCAATGAGACGTCTAACGTCTGCCTCAAACTCTTGCAGGTTTTCACTAGGCTTCTGATGTCGAGACTTTACTTGTGCCTAGATCTGTCTACTATGTTGCTCACCAAATCGTCTCTTCAGGACAGCTAAAAGTATGTCATATTTCCCTTGTTGGCTGATGGGAATGGTCTGCAGTATTTCCAGGGCAGATCCACGAAGCGCTACCACTAGTGACGTAGCCATTTCTTCGTTATTCCAACCGTTGGCAACATCAGCGGCTTCAAATTATCTTCTGTAAATTGCCCAGGATATTTAACCGTCATACGTTAGAGGTTTGATATGTTGTCCTGTGGCGAATACCCCCCCGGTGGGTCCTTGATTTTTTAGTCTGGTAACTTCTGCTTGTAGATTCTTCATTTCTTTCCGTACGTCTCCTACTTCTTTTTGTACATTTCCAACTTCTTGTTTGTTTGTTGTTTACTTCCTTTTCAAATTTCTCATTTTGTCCGTCCAATATTTTCTGCAATTTTCGTTGCTCGCCTACAATTACATCCAGCATCCATTTCTGAAGTTGATCCTGTTCTATTTGCCTTTTATCTTCTTGGTCTTGTACAATTTTCTGAAGCCGGTCCTGTTCTGCTTGCCTTTTACGTTCATTCTCTTCCCGATCCGCTAGCTTTTTATCTTCTTGATCTTGAAAAATTTTCTGCAGTCGCTCCTGTTCTGCTTGTCTTTCAGCATTTAGATTTTCCATAAAATCGGCCAACATTTTATTTCTTTACTCCATTTCTGCCGGTTGTTGCCTTGTATTGACCATATGATGTTATAAAATGTTCCCGGAATTAAAGCGGTCTCGTTGACTTTCTTGTACCCTCGTCTCTTCTCGAAAAATACTTCACAAGTCCGGTACCTACCTTCACAATGCAACTTTTGACACCAAATATTACGTTTTTCCCGTGGGTTCTGAACGAAATTACAACTTTACTATTTTAAACTAATATTCTCTTTATGCTCTACCACTGTATACAATTAAACGCACTAAACTACTCTTATAACTTTACAACTAATAGCTCTTTACAATTCAACACTCAATCATTAACTAACTGCTATTCGCCTTAGGTCTGCTCCTTATTATATAATCTCAAATCTATCACGAATAATACTCGGGAAGTATTCCGAAGCCACTCTATATGATTCTCGACCAGGCCATCGAGATAATTCCAGCGTTCCTGAATCTTCGCGGCTGGCCGGCGATCATTCATACATAGACGCGGGAGTCGGGACGCTGCAAGGCCAGTTCTATAGGGTAGCACAAAAACATTCGGATGGTTGTTAGTCGTGACAATAAGTTTTTTTTTCATATTTTGGACTAAAATCATGCATATTTATTGAATGTCCTTGACATTTTACCTTCAATGTCCTTGAGTTTTTGTTGAGGGTCGCTCATATGACCTTGGGATTGCTCCAGACATGTATGACCTTGAAGATGCTTGGGACTGTTTTGTGGTGTCTTTTACCTTGAATGACATTGAGGTAATTTGATCTTGAATGTCCTTGAGATTTTGATGTGTAAACATCTTACGCGGCGGTATGAGGGTAAATCTCGTCAAATGGAACGGAAATGTGTAAACCGATTCTAGCCGCTAGGACAGTACCATATACAATTTTGCCATTTAAAATCGTTTCAAACGGATTTTAGACGATAAAAAAGCATATTTAAAATTAAACGAACCGTCAAAAGTATTATTTTTATTATATTATATTCGCAGTGTATTTGGATCACAGAGTATTTTTAATAGACGGTTGAATTTAAATTGATTTTCGCTTCAAAATCCACGACAAATTCGTCCGAAGGCACAGCTATCGTCCTAAAAAAGTCCGAATTTTCAGATTTTCATACAATTTTGCCATTTAAAATCGTTTTTAAGCGGATTTTAGACGATAAAAAAGCATATTATTATTTTAAATTATACGAACTGTCAAAAGTATTATTCAGATGCCCAGACGTTTTAAACAGTAAAATTTGAAAAAGCTGGTTATTGACTGTCCCAAATCAAAGGATGTCGGCCCAAGATTATAAGGTAAATATGCTGTGTCCATATGTTGATGTTATTCCTAGTGGCATTAGATTTTCGTGTCGAATTTGTGCAGTGAATTAATCCGCTCCGAAGCTGCCAGTTCGTATTATTAAAGAATCCTAACTAATATTAATTGCGAATGTTTTTGTTTTTATTCTATGAATATGCTAAAATGTACAGGTAAGGGTATTAGCACGTTGAAAATGCCAGTTCTCGTCCGATCACTGAAGTTAAGCAACGTCGGGAGTGATTAGTACTTGGATGGGTTACCGCTTGGGAACATAACTTGCTGCTGTCATTTTTTTACAACCGATGTCGTTATAGAATATTGTTACGTTTTTCCCGTGGGTTCTTAACAGAATTACAACTTTGCTATTTTCAACTAATACTCTCTTTATTCACTACCACTGTATACAAATTTAACACTCTAAACTACTCTTATAACTTTACTACTAATATCTATTCAACACTCAATGATTAACTGAACTCCACTAACCGACTGACTTAGGTCTGCTTATATATAATCTCAAATCTATCACGAATATTCGGGAAGTATTCCAAGGCCACTCTATATGATCTCGACGAGGACATCGAGATAATTCCAGTTATCCCGTAACTTCGCGGCGGGCCGGTCGATGATTCATACAGACAGAGAAGCGAGGGGCACGGCGGGGCGGCTAGTTCTATAGCGTAGCACAAAAACGTTCGGATGGTTGTTAGTCGTGACAATATGTTTACGCATTAGTCTCGAGTACTAGCAGACTCGCTTAATTTTTTTTATTTATTTTTGTTTTAATTATGATAATGTTTAATATTATTGCTAAAATTGCATTTCTTTAATTATATATCTATATTATAAACACTCGTGTGTTTGTATTTTTACTTTTTTAAACTCTGCTTTTGGAAACCAAATGAATTTCAACGCAAATCACATTTTTGCGCGTTTATTCATCATTTTCAATTCCACAAAAAATGTGGGATTTGGGTACAACGGTCGAAGTTATAGTTGAACCTCTTATTATCAATGTTGGTTCCGAAAGTAGTGATAGTAATGATTCTGAATCAAATTCTGATCAAACCTCCAATAACGAGTAGCAAACTTAAAATTTTATTGATTTTTGATGTAAACTTTCGATGCAACTTTCAGTATGGTATTTTATGATAAGAAAAACCCCTTATTATCCATGACTCTTTTTTTCCTAGCCGTAATGAATACATAGTACTATATGTTTGTAGTAAAATTTTGTGCTTATTCCTAGACTTAGGAATAATTTTGAATATATGTTTTTTTTTGCATATTTTAGACTAAAATCATGCATATTTATGTGCATAAACTTTATTTCTTTAAGTGGATACTTGCCTAAGTCTACTTATTACTATTCCATTATATAGTCATTATAACATCTTAATTTACAAAGCAATTGTATCCGCCACTGGAATTTCCTTCTCTCTTCCCTTACCCCTCGAGGCGTGCCTTAAAACTAAAAATGAGTCACTGACTATTATTTCCGACTTGAACTATAGATGTTATGCCAAATACAAAAAAGATTGTTAATAAAATTGTGTGCTTCAAGAAAAGATTTAAAAACTTAATATTTGTTGATATGGTTGACTTGGCCACTGAGGGGGAATGGGAGTGTAGGGCCAACACAGTTGATTATCACCAAACATTTGATTTGTCAGTGATCACTGGGACAGCAAATAGTCCATCTAATATTTTGGATATAGATAATGCTACTGATGCGGGTTTTTTAGATGGCACGCGCCCGTTAGCCAACCAAGTTTAGTCACTGGTATTGGTAATGTCAGTGAGTCAGTGGTGCTTCAGAAGCACACTTTACCACTTTTTGTATCAAAATGTCAGAGGAGTAAAGACTAAAATGTTGGAGTTAAAAAATAGTCTATTAGAATGTGAATTGACTATCATTTTGTAGCAGTTACAGAGACGTGGCTCAATGATTCAGTTGACACATCAGAATTTTGTGATAACTACAATGTTTTCAGAAAGGATAGAAATGGCGTGCTCACAAATAAAGCTCAGGGAGAAGGAGTTTTTTTGTGCACGTGTAAACAGCTTGAAGCTGTGGAATATACACTGTTTGATGAAGACATGGAGGCTGTATGTGTCAAGATTACGTTAAAGGATAGTTTTCTATTTATAGCTGTTATATCCCAGGTAGCATCGGTAGGTTCATTTACGTCATTATGACGTCATATTCACGTCACTTTCGTCATTAGGTTGGTGTATGACCAGAGAATGACGATAATTGACGTCATTTTAGGTACGTTAAAATACGACGAAAAATGACGTTACAGATTAC
>JAEQML010078828.1:0-12253 GCA_016904865.1 Pissodes strobi | reverse complement strand
GCTCAGTGGGACTCCCTGGTGGTGGAAAATGGACTTCTTAAACGAGCGCCGATGGAAAAGTAGTGAAGACACAGTTAGTGGTACCAAGGAAGAAGATATCGGAAGTTCTGGAAGAAGTTCATAATGGAAAGTCGAGTGTTCATCTCGGAGTGAACAAAACGATTGATAAGATTCGCGACAGATTTTACTGGGTCAACTACTGCCAGGATGTGAAATCGTGGTGTCGGCAGTGCTCAACCTCTGCCGCAAGCCAAGGACCCAAAGCAAGATCTAGGGGCAAAATGAAACAGTATAATGTGGGCCTACCGTTTGAACGTATCGCCATTGACGTAGCTGGCCCTTTTCCAGAAACAAATAATGGTAACAAGTACATTTTAGTGGCAATTGACTACTTCAGTAAATGGTCTGAAGTATTTGCGATCCCCAATCAAGAAGCTGTTACCATAGCAGAGGTCCTTGTGAATAACTTATTCAGCAGATTTGGTGTTCCGTTAGAATTGCACTCAGATCAAGGACGCAACTTCAAATCCAAGGTTTTCCAGAAAGTCTGTGATTTACTCAACATCCATGAAACACGGACTACCGCCTTACATCCACAATCAGACGGCATGGTAGAGAGGTTTAACAAGACCATTGAAGAACATTTGTCAAAGGTCGTAGATGAATATCAGAAGGATTGGGACCAACACATACCACTATTTTTAATGGCCTATAGATCAACAGTCCATGACACGACAGGACTAACACCAGCCATAGTTTTATTTGGAAGAGAACTTCGTTTATCCTGTGACCTATTATTCGGAACGCCAGACAACCAGGATATGGAACTTCAAGACTACGCAGACTCCCTTAAGGAAAAGTTACTATACGTCCATGAATTAGTCAGAGAAATCACGGAGAAAGTCAGCGACCGAATGAAGACGATATGATCTCAAAGCTAATTCTATGGGATTTCAGATGAACGATAAAGTCTGGTTATATAATCCACAAAGGAAGAAAGGAAGATCTCCCAAGCTTACGCCTGTATGGGAAGGGCCCTATACAGTCATCAAAAGAATTAATGACGTAGTGTATAGAATTCAGCGTAGCCCCAGAAGCAAACTGAAAGTAGTCCACCTCGACAGGCTGAAAGCATATCACGGACATGAAGTATCTGATCGGGACGATCAGGTTTAAGAGGGAGGCAATGTCACGACTAACAACCGTCCGAACGTTTTTGTGCTACCCTATAGAACTAGCCGCCGTGCCGCTCGCTTCTTTGTCTGTATGACTCATCGTCCGGCCGGTCGCGAAGATTCGGGATCGCTGGAATTATCTCGATGTCCTCGTCGAGATCATATAGAGTGGCCTCGGAATACTTCCCGAATATTCGTGATAGATTTGAGATTATATATAAGCAGACCTAAGGCGAATGTGAGAGTGGAGTTCAGTTAATCATTGAGTGTTGAATAGATATTAGTTGTAAAGTTATAAGAGTAGTTTAGAGTGTTAAATTGTATACAGTGGTAGTGAATAAAGAGAGTATTAGTTGAAAATAGCAAAGTTGTAATTCTGTTAAGAACCCACGAGAAAAACGTAACACTATGGTTTATTAGGCATCTCACAATTTTTCAGGATTGCTTTGTATTGGAAAGTACTCGCTTCTAGATTAAGCAAGTTTTATCTTTATTTCTTCTTTTTTAATATTGCACTGTATCTACATGTATGTTTTAAAGTGTGTCTAAAATTTTTTTTATTTAATTTTTGGAAAAATTTTATTTATTTATTTCTAATACAGCACTATTTCTAAAATTAAACTTGATTTGAAAACCCTTAAAATTAAATATCACTAGTTTGATGTGTTTGACTTTGCGAGCGAGTACTTTCCAATACAAATCAATCGTGAAAAATGTTGAGATATTCATGAACCATAGCAATTATAAGTACGCCACTGCACATCACAACATTTAGGTATAATTTTTTTACTGAACATAAACAAGCTTCTCGTAAGATATAATAATCACTTACAAAGTTTGCACGATACAACGCACAGTGTGGTCTAACTGTATCTCTTAAAATATAGCAGATATCAAAAATTTGACAGACCACTTTCGTTGCCATGGACCATTGATTCAATTGATGTACAGTGACAAAATTTAAAAAAATTATTTAAAAAGTTACATATTATTGAAATTGGAGCAAAAATCATCGCCTTCCTTGACACCATGTATATAAAAAAATTTGACAGTTTAAAAAAATCCAACATTGGAAATTTTCTCTTAAGGGACAAATCTATTAACTATTAAAAACCAGAGATCGAGATCATGTCTGGTTAAGAACATATTTAGTTTTAAATTTAGGCGAAATTTTTGTTGCTCGAAAGCAAATGGCCAGCAGTTTAGAAAATTGGGGTAATTTAATATGTAATCTGTATTTCGTTTTTTTATTTCCGAGTACTAGTACTTAATATTGTCAGTAGGTTTAGAATAACAATCAGTAATAAGTACATTTGCCGGGTATCACGCCTTTTTTAAAAGAAACTTGCGACTATTGAAAATAATCTGTGTTTAATTTTTTATTTCTGAGTACTTTGCGTACTTTTGAAATATACTGATCCTTAATATTGTAAGTAGATTTAGAGTGACTAATTCATAATATTGATTGATTTAAGTACATCTGAGGAGTGATGATTACTTATCTGGCCTTCTTTAATAGGAACTTAGAACTATTACTAAGATTCTGCATTTTTGTTTCATGGAATTATCTGGGTACTTTACGCACTTATAGAATATACAGGTACTTAATAGTGCAAATATGTTCAGAATTATTGTTTAGTTATGGTAAATTTGATGAGTACTTATCGCAGTTGTTTTTTAATAGAAACTTGCAACTATTGGAAATAATCTGTATTTAATTTTTTATTTCTGAGTACTTTGCGTACTTTTGAAATGTAGGTACTGATCCTTAGTATTGCAAGTAGATTTAGAATGACTAATTTGTAATATTGATTGATTTAAGTACATCTGATGAGTGATGATTACTTATCTGGCTTTCTTTCATAGGAACTTAGAACTATCGCAAAGATTCTGCATTTTTTGTTTAATGCAAATATCTGGGTACTTTACGCACTTATCGAATATACAGGAACTTAATATTGCAAATATATTCAGAATAGTTGTTTAATTATGGTACGTATGATGAGTACTGTAACGTTGTAATCGTACCTTAATATTATATAGCAATTCTCTCTGTGTATCCGTTAAATTGTGGTATCGATTATCACAACATTACTATTACGAGTGGATTTCAGTACTCCGACCCGTTTGACAGCAGGCGCCTTCCAAAGATGAAAATAGGATACATCGAGGGAAGTTAAAATTAACGGGTCTTCTCGTTTGGACTTCCGTCCATGAAGGTGCCTTATGGTAATTAAGTTTTCAACTGCTGGTTGATGATTGTCAGATAGCATTTTTTTTGTTAATATTACAAAGCGTAGTAACGCGGATCTTTTGTTAGATTACCGGTTATGCTCTTGTGAAACATCGTGTGCAGAGCGGTGTGATAACCGCCGGCGCCGTAGTGAAATCTGCCACTATTTATGAGCAAAAATATAACTCGTTTATGGATTGGTGTAAAACGAAGAACATTTCGAAGTTTTGTGAAAATGCATTGTTGCAGAATATAGAAGAATTAAGCACATATAAACCCTCCACACTTTGGTCAATTTTTTCAATGTTGAAATCTACTTTAAAAGGGAAAAATAACGTTGACATTTCCGCCTACCACAAATTGGTGTCATTTTTAAAGCAGAACAGCAAGCACTTCAATCCAAAGAAATCCGGAGTTTTTGAAAAGCATCATTTCATAATAGTATATTAAGATACTAGTTTTAAAATACTATATTTTATCGCACGAGCACGAAATTAGGAAACGACCGGCTTGCGGGCAGTTTCCTATCGTGCGAATGCGCTAAATGTCTTTTAAAACGTGTATTTGATACTATTTTTTCTATTTTGCACGTTTTTTAATGAAAAACATTAATTTATTCAAGCCGCGATCAAAAGTTGGACGGCCATCTTGTCACTTTTGACGTCTGTATTATTAGGAATCCCATTCAAAACGGTGTCGAAATTTTGGCTAGTGAGCCTTGACATTGACAATTTTGTTAATATCATAGCAATCAGTCAACAAAAGTAGTGTCGAAAAGAGCTTCTTTTCGACACTACTTTGCGTATCGAAAAGACTTCTTTATGATATCAAAATAGAAAAAATTTATTGTGGAAGCGCCAGACTCAAAATTTTTATTAGTAAAAGTAAGTCTAAATAAAAAAATATGTATCTATTAAGTGGCGCCATTTTTCACATAGTATTTAGATGATCCATATTTGAACCCTATTTTAATATTATATAATAATATTATAAAACCTTATATAATTGATATATTTCATTTTATTTCTTATAGGGGGTTTCCATTAGGTACAATGCAATATTAAAAAGGGCATGCAAAATATTCCGTTACCGCAAATAAATAAATATTGGATAAGTTGTCCTGGTGATTTACGATTACGTAAAAATCGCGAATAAATGTGAAAGAATATACAAAATTTACAGACTTTGAGTGTGATGACTGATTTTTGTGGATACTTCTCATTTTGATTAAAAGTGGCATGCTATGCGGACTATGCGCAATGAATCTAGAGCAAGCATGGTTTAATTTGATGCTACGCCAAAGAAAAAATGTGATGATTGCAAAATTGAAAAGGCGCATGGAAAAGGTCAATATTTTATTGTATTTTACTTGCCGTTTTATAATGTAATTCCGTATTTATTGATTTGTGTATAATATGTCCAGAAAAAGAAAACAAATTGATATTGTTACGTTTTTCCCTTGGGGTCTGAACGAAATTACAACTTTTACTATTTTAAACTAATAATCTCTTTATTCTCTACCACTGTATACAACTAAACACAATAAACAATTCAACACTCAATGCTTAACTAACCACAATTCGCCTTAGGTCTGCTCCTTATATGTACAATCTCAAATCTATCACGAATTCTCGACCAGGGCATCAAGATAATTCCAGCGTTCCTGAATCTTCGCAGCCGGCCGGCGCTGACTCATACATAGACGCGAGACGCGGCAATGCCAGTTCTATAGGGTAGCACAAAAACATTCGGATGTTTGCTAGTCGTGACATTGCCTTCCTCTTAAACCTGATCGTCCCGATCAGATACTTCATGTCCGTGATTTGCTTTCAGCCTGTCAAGGTGGACAACTTTCAGTTTGCTTCTGGGGCTACGCTGAACTCTATACACTACGTCATTAATTCTTTTGATGACTGTATATGGCCTTTCCCATACTGGCGTTAGCTCGGGAGATCTTCCTTTCTTCCGTTGCGGATTATATAACCAGACTTTATCGTTTATCTGAAATCCCATAGAGTTAGCTTGGAGATCATATCGAGCCTTCATTCGGTCACTGGCGAGATGTTCAGACGGTAGTCCCACATCATTCTGTTCCATCTTCCCACTAGATTTTGTCCGGGGTGCTTGACTTGAGGCACAGGTTGAACACTGCCGACACCATGATTTCACATCCTGGCAGTAGTTGACCCAGTAAAATCTGTCGCGGATCTTGTCAATCATTCTGTTAACTCCGAGATGAGCACCAAACATTCCATTATGTACTTCTTCCAGGACTTCCGATACCCTCTTCCTTGGTACTACTAACAGCGTCTTCACTACTTTCCCATCGGCGCTTTCCCAGGCTCGTTTAAGGAGTCCATTTTCAACTACGAGGGAGTCCCACTGAGCCCACAGAGATTTAAAAGTAGATCCCTTAGTGGAAATATCTCTTCAGCTTGGTCTTGGTCGACGTTCTTCTTTAGCTTTTAACAGTAGTGCTATTTCACTATCCTCAAGCTGATCTTAATTTAGTTGCTCTGTGGTCCACTGCTGATCAACCTTAAACTTGATTCGCCTAATGGGAGTATTCCTTCTCGTTGGTCTATTCTTTGACAATGTTTATAATTATCCTCGCATGACCTTCTGGATAAAGCATCTGTATTATTATGCCATCTTCCTTCCCTGTGCCTAGTCTTAAAGTTATATTGTTTCAACACTTCCTGACTTGACTTTGAACTGCTGTTGTCTCTGGATGGAGATGTAGACCGTAGTTGAACTCGACAGTCTCTCTTGAAATGCCCAATCCTGCCACATATATAACTGATTTGAAACATTTCGGTTACGTGCCCGATATTTTAGTAGCTCTCAGAATCTTTGTACTTAACAATCTCTTTTGAAATGCCACATCTATAGCACTGATTTGAAATATTTCGGTTACGTGGCCTATCTTCTAGTGGCTCCTGGAGTCGTTGTACTCGACTGTCTCTTTTGAAATGCCCAGTCCTGCCACATCTATAACACCGAGTAGTAGCATTTTGGTTGCTTGGCCTAACTTCTAGTGGATCCCGAAATGTCTGTACTCGACAGTCCCTTTTGAAATGTCCAGTTTTGCCACATCTATAGCACTGATTTATAGCATTACGTTTATATGGCCTAACTTCTAGTGGCTCCCGGAATCTCCCCGAGCCTAAAGAACTTCGATTAATTACTTCAAAATACCGTCCATCTCAGTTAGTTCACAACTGTTCGTCAGCTTTTCTTCCTGGATGGATAAGTCCTTGAGTGCTGGCTTAGAGATGTGACAGGCCGCCTCGATTTCTAGGGCTCTACCCAAAACTTCGCGGCTGTTATTAAATTTGGCTAGACGTAGCATCTTCTGAGTTTCTGGATCTCTGATACCATCCACGAAATATTGGGCAGCAAGTTCCTCTTGAAATTCTTCCGTTGCTCCCGGGTAGGCCAATTGAATGAGACGTCTAACGTCTGCCTCAAGCTCTTGCAGGTTTTCACCAGGCTTCTGATGTCGAGACTTTACTTGTGCCTGATAGAGCTGTCTTCCATGTTGGTCTCTAAATCGTCTCTCCAGGGCAGCTACAATTATCTCATATTTCCCCCGTTGGCTAATGGGAATGGTCTGTAGTAGTTCCAGGGCAGATCCATGAAGCGCTACCACTAGTGACGTAGCCATTTCTTCGTTATTCCAACGGTTGGCAACAGCAGCGGCTTCAAATTGTCTTCTGTAAAATGTCCAGGATGTTTGACCGTCATAAGTTAGAGGTCTGATATGCTGTCCTGTGGCAAATACCCTCTCGATGGGTCCTTGATTTTTTAGTCTTGTAACTTCTGCTTGTAAATTCTTCACTTCTTTCTCTACGTCTCCTACTTCTTTTTGTACATTTCCAACTTATTTTTGTACATTTCCAACTTCTTTTTGTATATTTCCAACTTCTGTATGTACATTCCCAACTTCTTTTTGTATTGCTCCAACTTCCTTTTGTATATTGTTTACTTCTTTTTCAAATTTCTCATTTTGCCCGTCCAATATTTTCTGCAATTTTCCTTGCTCGCCTACAATTACATCCAGCATCCATTTCTGAAGCTGGTCCTGTTCTGCTTGCCTTTTATCTTCTTGGTCTTGTAAAATTTTCTGAAGCCAGTTTTGTTCTGCTTGCCTTTTACGTTCATCCTCTTCCCGATCCGCTTGCTTTTTATCTTCTTGATCTTGAAAAATTTTCTGAAGCCGATTCTGTTCTGCTTGCCTTTTGTCCTCTTGATCTTGTAAAATTTTCTGAAGCCGATCCTGTTCTGCGTGCCTTTTTTCTTCTTGGTCTTGCAAAATTTTCTGAAGCCGGTCCTGTTCCGTTTGCCTCTCAGCATTTAGATTTTCCATTAAATGGGCCAACATTTTATTTATTTGCTCCATTTCTGCCGTTTGTTGCCTCGTATTGATCATAGAATGTTATAAAATGTTCACAGAATCCACCAATCAAAATGGTCTCGTTGACGCACTTGTACCCTCTTCTTTCCTCGAAAAATATTTCACAAGTCCGGTCCCTTAACAATCTGACACCAAATGTTACGTTTTTCCCGTGGGTTCTGAACGAAATTACAACTTTTACTATTTTAAACTAATAATATCTTTATTCTCTACCACTGTATACAACTAAACATACTAAACTACTCTTATAATTTACAACTAATAGCTCTTTACAATTCAACACTTGCTTAATTAACCATAATTCGCCTTAGGTCTGCTCCTTATATACAATCTCAAATCTATCACGAATTCTCGACCAGGGCATCGAGATAATTCCAGCGTTCCTGAATCTTCGCGGCCGGCCGGCGATGACTCATACATAGACGCGGGACGCGACCAGGCCAGTTCTATAGGGTAGCACAAAAACATTCGGTTGTTTGCTAGTCGTGACAATATTATATTTTTTGCAATAGAGCTCCTTGTTATTACATTCCCCTGTTAGCTGAATGATTCCATTACGAAGTCTTTTTAATATAAATGCAATAACATAGAGGGTGATTCACTTTTTATGTTTGGAAATTTGATATTTCATTGTTAATAGAGTAACATCATGATCATACGTATATGTGTTGTAGGTAAAAATTTATAATTATTAAGGTTTTGATAGTACAAATGTGTTCTAAATGTTCACTGCTAAAACTATTATCATAACTTGCACCAACAACACATATGATCACAATATAACCCTGTTAATACTGAAAGAGTTCAAATTCTGAACATAAAAATTAACTACCCTGTTTAATGTTGTAATGTGTGGCTTATAGTCAACCTATTTTTATACGTAGATACATTTTTAGGTTGCTTTTATTATTGGAATTTGCGGAGCATGCCGTAGAGAAGAGCTTATGAAAATGTCTATTCCCGATATACAAGACAGGGAAATAGTGATAATAATAAAAATTCCTGAATCAAAAATGGAGTAGAGCGAATATTCACTATTCTAAATCCAAATAAAAATATAGATTTTTTGTCATACATTAGAAGATATATTACATTAAGACCATCTGGTATTAACACGCCAAGCCTATTTTAAAAATTTATACGAAATAAGTGCACAAAGCAACCTAATGCATTTGGCAAGATGCCTTCTATAATAGCTGAATATTTAAATTTACCAAATCCTACGCCTTATACCGGACATTCATTTCGGAAGTCATCTGCTACAATGCCAGCCAATTCTGGCGGTGATCTACTAACTTTCAAAAAGCACGGAGGCTGGAAATCTTCCTCCGTAGCAGAAGGTTATGTCGAGAACACAATTAGTAAAAAATTTGACGTATCAAAAAATTTTTTAACACATGACGCGTCAACTCAAAGTAAGGGAAATAATCAAGAATCTTGTTCAACTACAAGTGTTCACGAATATTTAACCAGTGAATTGCCTCGTTTTGAACAATACGAAACAAATACTACCTATAATTTACCTTTAATATCCACACCAAATATTATATCCAATAACGGTGTAATTTCCGAAAATTCACATTCCGTTCTTTCGAAGACTCAAGGTTTACCCTTTAATAATTGTACTTTTGGTAACTGTACTTTCAATATTAATATTTCCCACAAATAAATAAATGTACCTATTATCAGAATGTAATTAATTCAATTTAGCTTAATATATTAAAATATCAACATTAAATGTTTATTAATTAATCACACATATTATTTCTAATTGTCATTATTAAAAATATATTATATAACGGTGATCAGTCAAAAGTATACCTCAATCGAAAAGACATGCGCGCTTTAGTAATCGGGAACAGTGTACATTTATCGAGTTTTTGACCAATAGACATTGTTACTGCTTTTAACTGAGGTGCCTTCTTTATCATCATCTCTTATCACCTGACGTAGATCGATCCCGAATCTGAGCTAATAAAATGCACGCCAACCAAGGCGTGGCATCACGTCTTACAGGTCGTCGAAAAGTAGATAGATATTCTCACCTGATACTGCAAGCAGATTGAGAATGACGAATACATAATACTGTAGATTTTAGGTACCTTTGCTGAACACTTATCACAGTCCTGCTTCCAATACAATTATTGCATACCATATTTTTCCATTTAAATTAAGCCACGAACTTTTCATTTTCACCTTGTATTGATAGTACCGAACTTCCATACTAATTCTCCTGATCGACTCCTCAGTTTACGGCGAGCTGCGGCGATTTTTTTCCTGAAGTCGTCTAGACGATATTGACGTATTAATATTTCTAAGTCGTAATCCAGCTTAATGGTTGCGAGTTTCATTAAAAATGTAATTTTAAAAGTGTGCTTCGCTAATTTTATGAGCTTATTCTCTGAGAGATATTTTCCATATAGGCAAACCATATTGTCAATGAATAATAATGTCCGAAGGGATATTGCCACTTCAAAAGCCATATTTGCATTCCAAGAAATATTTTAATCTCAGCCAATAAACAACTCAAGAAAAAAGCCACGAAGAATTTTTCTAATTTCGCGGTAAGAGATGAAAGTAAAAATGCGACTTAGAGGCTTCTACTAGAAACATACTTCCTCAAGTAGCAAACAGATGTTTTTATTACAAAATTCTGAGACTGACAGAATACATAGATCTCTGAAGAAGATGCTTCGTGCAAATAAATTAATCAAAACGTCTACTCCGACGCGTTTTAAATACACAGACGTTTTGCGATAATCTATTTGATTATTGTTCCCTTTGCTATTAAATACCTGCTCGATAATCGAAATAAAAAACAAACAATAGCGAATGCATCAAGCTATGACCTAGTTTTTTACGGTAAAAGATCTTGAAAAGTCGGCTAATTTGTTTTCATTTTCAAGCCTAAGGAAGCATGAATCCTGTCTAGGAATATGTAATACTGTAAAAAGTAAACAATTGTTTCGTTTAAAAATGCAGTTGCGATTTTATGCCTCGTTCCGTCTGTGTACATCAAGCGAGGATAGGATAGATCTATTAAAATTGATATTTATTTAAATCAGTTTTTGATTTTTGATATGCTTTTTTTTTGCTTTTAAAGGCAATGTGGTTAGAAAGGTTGGTTTCAAAAATGGCTTAACCGATTTTTAACACGCGGGCTTTCTAACCCAAATAAATGCCATATTGTTTTTATTGCTTAGTTAGATTGCCTTTTTCATAATTTTTGCAATAAATAAAGATTAGGACTGCGTTTTCAAAAATATGCGGAATAAATATGAAAATTAAGCTGCTTGCTTAGACGTAAAATTTGCTCCTTTTGAGAATCCAGTCCATTAAGGCGTGGTGGTTTTGCTGGGGTTTGCACAACCTTCATTTTTTATTTGTAATCGCTATTTTTGCTATTTGTATTATTTTGCTATTACGATTCTGCGCAAAAGCTAGCACAAAATCCATTTTTTACAGTATCCTTGATCAAGCGAGAAAATGTGTATCGGTCAGACAGTGAGTGTATATTTAATTACGAATTAAAGTTAAACTTAATTTAACATTCTCGCATTAAACATTTTACTTGCTATTTTTGCTATTTGAATTATTTTGCGTTTACAAATGAGTCTACATTTAATTACCCATTAAAGTTAAATTTAATTTAACATTCCTGCTGCTATTACTATTCTGCGCAAATCTAGCACAAACGCCATTTTTTTTAATTACCCTTGATTCAAGCTGTGTAGCGGTCAGAAAATGAGTACACATTTAATTACGAATTAAAGTTAAACTTAATTTAACATTCTCGCATTAAACATTTTAATTGCTATTTGAATTATTTTGCGTTTACAAATGAGTATACATTTAATTACTCATTAAAGTTAAATTTAATTTAACATTCCCGCATTAAAAATTTTCATTGCTATTTTTGCTATTTGAATTATTTTGCGTTTACCATTCTGCGCAAAAGTTAGGACAAAATTCATTTTTAACATTATTCTTGGTTCAAGCGGGAAAGTGTGTATCGGTAAGAAAATTAGTGTCTATATAATCACTAATCAAAGTTAAATTTAAATTAACTTCCTCGCATTAAGATTGTTCTCGCTAGTTTTGCTATTTGAATTATTTTGCTATTACTATTCTGCGCAAAAGCTAACACAACCTCCATTTTTTGCATTATCCCTGATTCAAGCGAGAAAATGTGTATCTGTCAAAAAATGAGTGCACATTTAATTACGAATTAAAATTAAACTTAATTTAACATTCAAATTAACCATTTTAATTGCTATTTTTGCTATTTAAATTATTTTGCGTTTACAATTAAGAGTACATTTAATTACTCATTAAAGTTAAATTTAATGTAACATTCTCGCATTAAACATTTTAATTGTTATTTTTGTTATTTGAATTATTTTGCGTTTACCATTCTGTGTATATTTA
>JAEQML010078827.1:0-12254 GCA_016904865.1 Pissodes strobi | reverse complement strand
GATGATCTGCGACTTCTTGAAGAAGCTAGATTAGTGACAAGGCAAATTCTTCAAAATGTAACTAACGAGTTTTATTATCGTTTAGCCCATTGTCAGACAGTACAAGGGCGACATTTTCAACATTTGATTAAATAGACTTTGCATTTATTTAATAAAATTCCTAAATTAAAATTTAATTCTTATTTACTTTTAAAATGCCAATATTTTCTATGGTGGATTTAGGTATAGGAAATGATGATACATGACCTTTGTGCAGAATATCAACAGCAATCATAAACTCATATAATATACAGGGTGTTCCATAAGAAAAAAAAAAGACTTTGATCCCCTAGGACTTTTTGAGATACCCCGTATACTTCAATTTATTTTCAGGCTGTAGAGTTTTGACCGCTACACACACTGTATATATATTTGAAATAAGAAAAAAAGATCTTTCATTTTAGCGCATAATATACAGGGTGTTCCATTTAATAAAGTTGAGCTTTCCTATATTTGGAAAAAAACTACAATTTTTGTGCAACTCTTTTTTCTATCTTCAAAAATAAATATAATCAAAGACCTTGTACAGGTTGGATCGAATTCGAATCTATGTATGGGGGACCTCGAAAACCGTAAGAGATACAGTGTCAGTCAAACTAGGGGAAAATTGCGCATTTAGGTGCCGAACAATATGCCGTTTAGAAACTTTTAATATTCCGAGTATTTCCGGAGATATCCCGAAAAAGCCAAAATTTTGAAAAATCATTCATATTTTTCCTGGACTTATTTAAAAACAGATTTCAAATTGAATTGCAGCTTTGCATTGTCACTTTTTCCGCTCTATCCAATGGTGGTATCCAGCTTGGAATCCGACGTTTCGTCGTCAAGGGGTCATCATCAACTTTCCTTTTTTAAATACGGACTCTAATTTTTATTAATGTGAATATGTTTTTAATTTTTTTATTCTTTCTTTTAATTTTAATTTTTTCTTCAAATTACTTATTTTACTTTGGCGTAATTTTAAATAGCTTAAGTTAGTTCTGAAATTTGTACATTCTACAAAAATATTTTATTTTGTTTCTTGTTAAGTGGAAAATTGGAGCCTTTATTTTTAATAAAAATAAAAAATAGTAAAATTAAATAAACAGGTTCGCAAAATAAATAATTAAATAAAATAAAAATTAAAAGAAACGAATAAAAAAAATTAAAAACACTTATTCATATTAATAACGCCAATATCATCTGAAAAGCGATAAAAAAAATTAAAGTTTGTATTTAAAACAAGAAAGACGAAAAGTCGGATTCCATGCTGGATACCACCATTGGATAGAAAGAAAAAAAGTGGCAATGCAAAAGTGCAATTCAATTTGAAATCCTTTTTTAAATAAGCCCAGGAAAAAATAAAACGATTTTTTCAATATTTCGGTTTTTTCCGGATATCTCTGGAAACACTCGGAATTTAAAAACTTTCTAAACGGCATATTGTTAGGCACCTAAATGCGCAATTTTACCCTGATTTGACCGACTCTGTACCTCATACGGTTTTCGAGTTCCCCATGCATAGACATCCTGTACAGTAAAAATTAATGAACATTATTCGAATGCGTTTCATGTGAACAGCAGTTTAATGAGATGCTCAACCAAATTGTTACCCCTAAATTGATTTAACGGTCTCTTGAACCATTAAGGTCGCTGCCAAGAATGTAGAATAATAAGCCAAAGTAAAGTAACGAACATAAAGACAAACAGCATAAAAGAAAGAAAAAAATAATAATAAATAATAATAAGGTAACTAATAAATGTTCACCTTACAACCTTGCAGAATTCCTTGTCTACTAAACTTTTAATGCCATTTTAACGCCCTTGTACAGCTCCTATTATAATGCCGTCTAGAAGGTTTTATATTTTATCTGAAGTGCATAATTTAGACTGTATGTCCACTCCTTAAAACGCGTTAATCAATTTTAAACTGCAGGTGTTTCGCTTTTATCTTTATCTTTGCGAATAATTTTAATAGGAAATATAATAGTTTTGGTGGATCAATCTACCTCATTCATGCCAGGGATAATTCAAATTGCCACCAAAGACCATAGGAGGTCAAAAATTATTTTCGCAGTTTTCACTAAAATATGCAGGAAGCTCAAAATATACAAAAATATTACTTTACGCATAACTTGAAAATAAACATAATGCTCGAAAAAGCCTAAAAATATACACAGAAAAGTTTTAATATATTTTTTTCATACAATTTACGATTATTAAGAAAATCGAACTCAAAATCAAAAAAATTATAACTTTCTTTACTTCCGGATTTTCCTTAAGTTATATATAAAATATACGGTGTGTGCTTAAGACCACACGACATAAAAATATATATTAAAAATCCTTGTAGCAAATCTAAAGGAGAAGAAGCAATAAAAATAAATAAAGAAATAAATATAAAAAATTCTTCTGGAGTTAATACTAGAGACCAAATAAAAATACCTAATAAAAATAGTGAGTGATTGTAATTCAATTACCTCTGAGTTACGGTCCCATCGAAATACATGTGTCAAGAATGTCATAGTTTTCACTTAAAAAACCACCAATTCTACATTTTCAATCGGATCGATGCGGTGTTTTGATATAATGCACTCGTAATCCCCCCTTTTTTAATCTAGGAAAGTTTGGTTGGTTCAGATCGTTCAGTTTTCCAGTAATGAAATATTACGTGGTGACGTGTCGTGTCAAAACTCGAAATGACGAAAACTTTAAATTCAACTAGCTCACCCTATATAAAAGGCATCACTATTTCTAAAGGGTCTTCTTGTACGATTTTTTACGTAGATTCTCGTCAAATAATTGATTTTTCTATGTAAAAAATAATTATTTTTTCATTTACAATTCCATGTTTTTATGAATAAGATCTTTTTTGGACACGTTGAAAATATTGGTAATTTTACGGGGTGGCTCAAAAACGAACGGCCAGAGTTGATTTTTTTTTCAATGAAACATA
Organism: Pissodes strobi; assembly: GCA_016904865.1. Lineage (NCBI taxonomy): Eukaryota > Metazoa > Arthropoda > Insecta > Coleoptera > Curculionidae > Pissodes > Pissodes strobi. The sequence goes on along the minus strand of JAEQML010078827.1, from coordinate 9,280 downwards.
TTGGCATATAATTAGTTTTTGTTTTAATTAAACTTTTAAAATTCGAATTAAAAAAATCAACTTTGTTCGGTCACCGATTTTTGAGCCGTCTTGTACACTTAAAAATATGTCTAGATTGTAAACCACTGAACCACCACTAAAATATATAATATGATATTAAGCTTAATTAAAGTTTAATTCTAAAATATCTTTTTCAAAAAAATCGTGTCAAAACTCTGACGTGACATGTGTATGTATACCCCAAGTCAGAATAATTGAATTAAAAATCGAAATCGACCTTTTGCAAGGGTTGACAACAAATTAACAGAAAATTTATTATAAGCGTGTTTTCAGACATTAACCCAAATATCTTTTTCAAAAAAATCGCGTCATAATTCTGACGTGACATGTGTATACCCCAAGTCAAAATATTTCAATTAAAAATCGAAATCGACCTTTTGCAAGTATTGCCAACAAATGAACATAAAATGTATTATAAGCATGTTTTCAGACATTAACCCAAACCCTTTCAAGTAATCAAAAAGAAATTGAATTAGAAACGAAAATGGAATTAAGTTTACGTCCAAAAAGTCCCGCCAAACTCGCTAAAACGTATTTTTACGCGAACAGAATCACAATTATCCGTCTATTAAAGTCGTAAACAGAGCGTTCAGAAATTATTTACAGCAGCAATTCGGCCGGCTGGTGCAAGTCGGAGTTACTTTTCTTTTTGCTTAATTACGACAGGCGAATTACCGATACGGATTGCACGTTTGACAAAGGAAATTCGTTTCGGAACGGATTAAAAACGGTTATCCAAAAAGGAGATCATCATATCATCATCGTATTCCGCACGATGGTGTGGCAAGTAGACGCAATATTACACCGCAGTTTTCAATATTTTCAAAAAGATCTGACAACATAGCATAGCCCGATTCGCAATCGAAAAACCGTAATTTAAGGGGTTAAGTTCAAAGATGAAAATAGCCAATTAAAGTGTATAGGTCTATACGTGTTTAAAAAGTTAAATTGATGGTGGTCGATCGAAGACGACACAGAGTGCACAAAAAGCCGGGGTTTGAATTCAAATTATTCTCTCACAAACGCAGCTACAAACGAAAATTTTGCAAGTTTTCTCGTCTCGTTCGACGACTTTGCCCCATTTATACAGGGTGTTTCTGGAGGAAAGGGAAATATTTTAAGGACGTGTTCTTGAGGTCAAATTAAGAAAAAAAGATCATATAACCATGGGTCCGAAAATGCTTTCTTTCCGAGATACAGGGTGTCAAAAAAAAAATTAGAAAATCAGTTTTTCTTAAAAATCTCGAAAACTATTTAAGGTTTTACATTAAATAGTCAATTCTAAAGAAAAAAGGACTCTTGAGTTTACTTGGTTGGAGAGATAGTTTTCGAATTATAATCAAAATACCCTTTATCTGCAGGCATTTTCTGAAAAAACTAATCACAAAACAGTTTGCATTTTGATTATTACTCGAAAATGATGTCTCCAACCAAGAAAACTCAAGATACATTTTTTCTTTAGAATGTACTCTTTATTAAGAAACAGTTCCCTATTTTGAAAAAGAAACAATGGCGTAGCATTTTAAAATATGTATGTTATTTTTTTGACACCCTGTATCTCGTAAAGAAAGCATTTCGTGACCCATGATCATATGATCTTTTTTTCTTAATTTGACCTCCAGAAGACGTCCTTAAAATATTTCCCTTTCCTCCCGAAACACCCTGTATACACAAAAGGCTCGGATCTATATGAATCATCATCACCTTATTTTGTTTAATATTTTTAAATACATATGCAAATATATTTTAAATTATTTATAAATAGAAAATAGATTGACGATGATTTATATAGATCCGAGCCATTTTTTCAAAAAATTACACACGCGTCTGTTTCGATTCTGGTAAGCCACCCTGTATATAAATGGACCAAGAAAAAATTTAATTAAAAAAACGGGTTTTTCGTGTACTCTGATTTTGAATTCGACGTTTCGTCTACGATCCACCATCATCAATTTGACATTTTAAACGTACAGACCTGAGCTTTTTTATCGCATTTTTTTTAAATCCCTTGGTCGTTCAAAACAATGATAAATCACCTGATTCTATCATACGTGTAAGACAAGGAACTGCAGTAAATTTACCTATCCAGACGGCCGTAATATCCCTTTCTAACTCATTATCTTATTAAGGACACTGATATTAATCGATTTATTGTCAAACTTTGGAAAATTATATAAGTAAAAAGTCAAGGTCCAATTTCAAGAAAAATTTGCAGAGACCTGACAGAGAAGTGGTACTAAACAAATAAAAATGTATTTTACAATAAATCTTTATATAACACCAAAAAAACGGTTTTTAAAACTCTTATCGTAAACAAATCAACAATTTCCAAGTACTGGCCCAATTATGCAAATTTGTACCAGCTTGAACATCTCTCCATCTCTTACCAATTCCGAGATCTTGTTGACTATACCCATTAAATAATAATAAAACAATTACGTTAAAAAAAATACCTATTATTCAGTTATATAACGCTCATCAATCAAAATTAATATTATGTTAAAAATCACTTTTATTTTTTCGGTTCCGTGCTGAATAGCAAGTGGCACCGCATGCCTGCAATGATGCAAATGTATATAATAAAAAAATTACCGGCCAGAACAATCATACCAGTCACGAAATAGGCGACTAACTGGAGACTATTAAAAATATTATTTAACCGATTTTTAATCATTGTCATAATATATGGCAGGTATTAAGTATCATAATCTAATTTGTGTCCTGCATGACTACATATTTAAATACCTACAGTCCACTCTTGTCAAATGGCCTGCTTGACGTCCTGATCTATCGCTACCAAATTTATTAGAACTGTATGTAAATAGCGTCTAATTTGTGTTCTGAATACACTCTCACCGAATGGCTTGCTCGATGCCTTGATCTATCGCCAGTAGACTTTTTCAGAAGTACGAAATTCAAACCATTTAAATTCTATCCAGGGATTTTAAATAATATTTACCGTAGGGAACCAGTCCCTATAGATACAGTTCCTTCCTGTGTATTGGCCTGCTCGATGCCCTGATTTATGACCAGTAGACTTCTTATTCTTTAGAACTGATTTAAAGCCGTCACAGATTACTCGTAGGAGTAATCTGTGGCAGAGTGTACCAAATACAACCTGTTTTTAATAATCGCTAAATACTATCATTTATTAATTTCTTCACTCTGGCCGTCCCCTGGTCTGCTCGATCCCCTGATCTAACACCTCTGGACCTCGAATTCAGACGTTATCTAAAGCCAGCTCTTTGGAATATGAACTTTTAGACTCACGACAGGTTTTTTTTTTAATTTTTGATTTTGCAAAAAAAGCATCCAAAACTATAACTTAATCTAAGCTTTGATTACAGGGTGTCCCAAAATTAAGATTTTTACTTTAATTTTTGATTTTGCCCAAAAAAACTATTCTGCTTTATGAGAAACCTCCAAAACTATAATTTAATTCAAGTATTGAATAAGTACAGGGTGTCTGAAAATATCAACATTTTAGACTTGTAAACGGACAAGGTGTTTAATTTTAAAAAATCGGCGATTAGTACAACGTCCGGGGGTAAACAAACCTTAATTTGTCTTGTAAAATAACCGTTTAAGCACGGTTCACTCCGGTCATTGGATTGGTATCCGCCATGCTGCCGTATGGACTGCCCGATCATTTGATCTAACACCTCTTGATTTCTTCCTTAGACTTATCTAAAGCAGAGTATAGGGAATAGGGTCCAGAGCATTTTTGCATTTGCAATCGAGTATCAATCATATCCGCTACCAATCCAACGACAGAGATGAAAACATTTAACTAAATAGTTCCTTTGCAGAGGCCCGCCCAACCGATGCCCTGATCTGGCACCTCTAGACTTCCTTCTTATGGGGTTAGAATTTCCGGAAGTAGTTTTTACTGCCTGGGGCTTTATTACTACAGCGTACACGAAACCATATTGTTAAACGAAATGACCCTGTTTGACCAAAAATTCCTTTGTTATCTAGATAACACAGAAATAAGTATATACGCCCGAAAGCACGATTTAGCGCAATTTTCGACTTGCAAGCACGCCCATTGTCTCGGCGTGAAAATCTCGTCCACGTCCTTGGAGTAGACAATGCACGTGACAGAGACAACAATAGCGTACATGTTTCGTTGCCGAAATATTGTTCTGAATAAGATCATTTTGTTTTTCGAGATTTCGAACGGCAACGAGACCGTGACACTACCGAAATGGTTCTCAGCCTTAAAGAAGTCTATGGCGGTTAAGAAATTGTTTTTGAACATAATTTTGCTATAAATATAGTTAATAGGATTAGTACATATCACCAATAGAAAAATCCGATAGAGGTTAAATCAGGTAAACGAGCTGGCCACCGAATGTGAATCTTATTACTTATTAGTAATTATTCAACTTTTAGGAAAACGGGAGGTTCAAACATGCTGTACCGTAATAATTATTACTATTGCGCTTAAGAATGTTACTGTAGAATAATATTGCAGTTATTGCAGAATAATAAGTTAAGTTTTGACCAAAGTAAACCCTTTTCATGTTTAGTGGCCAAACCATAAAGAGAACTTGAATATATATCAGATATTTACAAAATAAAAAAAAATCTGATAGCGTTAAATCAGGGGAGCGAACTGGCCATCGAATGGGAATAGGAGGGAAAGCGGTGAGTTAAACGATCCGTAACAAAATGGCGCTTTAGTGTTTTTTAAATATTAAAAAAAATTTATAAGTACAGATAATAGGGTCAATGCAGATATTAAAGCTAGTAGCAAAATAAATCCATATGTTTAGTAGCCAAGCAATAAAAAGAAGTGGAATATATATGATATATACAAAAGAAAAAAAATCGAATGGGATTAAATCAGGAGAGCGAGCTGGCCACCAAATAAAAATCCATCAACACTGTCGGTGAAATATAAACGAATATCTAATTATTACATATGACTAAATATATTATAGCCCCGGCTACAATTTGGAAACAAAAATAAACCATTATTACGAAATCTGATCTAGATAACTATATTTAAATCACCCGGATTTTTAACACTTTTACTTTTTTATTTGCATTTTTTACTGTTTTTTATTCAAATTTGTGCTGCCAGTTCTGTAACGCTCCTTTTATAGCGGTTTTAAATAAATTTGATGTGTCCGAGATAATTTATCGAACAACGAACTCGTTTGCGTTCGAAGTTGTTCAAGCGTCGCGTCGGACGTCGCGTCGTATTGTGCTACTTGGGAACCCTTCGGGGGGCTTACGGAAAACTGACAAAATATTTTGTTCATTATTCAAGATAATTTTGTTCTACTCCACATTTGAAGCCCATAATATAACCTTTCGGGGCAAACAACATCTCAAAAAGGTGTCGTAAAACCTCTCAATTAAAAAATGCAAATTAAAGTCGTATAATTAGTAAATTATCATCAATTTTAAGACCAGCGGTGACAGTTATTAGCCCATAATTAAACGAGCTTTTGCGCAACGTGACGAGCATTGTTCTTTTGGGAAAATTTCAACCCAGATGGGAAAACACTTTACATTGTTCCGCGGCAGACGGATTAATTACAAAGTGATTCTGAAGGCTTTAATGACGTATTTTTTTTTTATTGTGGGAAATTCTGATTCGCCGATTCGGCCCGACCAATAGCTTTCTCGTATCGATAACCATTTGCAATCGAATCTTGTGGATGTGATTAATATACAGGGAAATTCTTGGACAAATTTTAAGTCAAAAGGTTCATATAAACGTATGTCTAAAAATTTGCTTGGTTTTCGATATGTTTTTTTAGGTTTTATGGTATATATAAATTATAGAATAAGAACATATTTTTTTACCTGAAATGTTGTTTAGTTGGCTAGGTAGCTACTGCTCGATATAATTTTTTCTCTCTCTAGTATTGATTTCACCCGAATTAACGTCAAAGACCTGAGCGTGACGGCTCAGACGTATTCACTACTCAGGAAAAAAATGCTGAATGCGCCAAAAGAAGTTTTCACTTCAAAAAGGTCTCTTATCATTTTACCGTATCTTACCTTTTGTGGAAGTAATCATTAAAGTATTAATTACACACCAGTCCTTTCAAATTTCTTGAATCGATATGAGAAGCCACTTCGATTTGTCGTTAGATGCATTATTTTTAAACTATGATAATAATAATAATAATAATAATAATAATAATAATAATAATAATAATAATAATAATAATAATAATAATAATAATAATCATAAACATTTTAGCACCCAGCATATTGAAAAGCAAGCATTTCAGGGCATGCGTTTATATATAAACTTGGTTTAGAAATTACCCATTAAGCCATGTAACATCCTGTACAATACCATATTGATACTACCAGTACGTTACCAATATCGATTTGGTATCGATAGTTCCAGTGTCTTATCTGCAGGTAAATCCTTAACAGCAACTCGGGTCGAAAACGTCAATTTATCGGCCACCAAGCCATGTTGCCGGATTTTTTATATTCATGAAATGTTTGTTCCAGTATAAAATTTTGAGTTAAACGGATGGAGATATGCGGCCACCAAGGCCGAAATGCTGTGTGAGATTAGTATCATAATTTTGGTTAGCAACTGTGATGATCTTTTAATTAAAGTTGAGATACAGTGGAGTAGGGCTATTGGGGATACCACTATAAAAATGCGCAGGTAGATCTACCGCTGTGGTAATGTGGAAACGAGCTAGTATTTATTAAACTATAAAAGCATCATCATTTGTAAAGTAACCTGTACGGTTTTTGGCGTGGATTTTTCAAGTGATGAGATTTTCTATAAAAAAAAATATTTTAGGGCATACGTTTAAAATTGGCTCAGAAATCACTCATTAAAATAAGTACAGCAGGATTAAATCTAGAAATAAATCGTTTTGCAATGTTGGCAGTCCTCCTGCAAATCAAACTGCACGAGTTTATCTTAATTTTTTTTGGTTTGAAAAGTGCTTAATACATATTAAAAATCGACTGAACTTGAAAGAACCCTGATTGCACATTCCTACTGCAAATTCAAACTGCTCAAGTTTATTTTTTTTTTACTTGAAAAGTGCTTAATACATATCAAAAATCGACTGAATTTGAAAGAACCCTGATTGCACTTTCGTACTGCAATTAAAACTGCACGAGTTTATTTTATTTTTTTTTTTACTTGAAAAATGCTTAATACATATCAAAAATCGACTGAGCTTGAAAGAACCCTGATTTCACATTCCTACTGCAACTTCAAACTGCACGAGTCTATTTTAATTTATTTTTACTTGAAAAGTGCTTAATACATATCAAAAATCAACTGAACTTGAGAGAACCCTGATTGCACATTCCTACTGCAAATTCAAACTGCTCGAGATTTTTTTTTACTTGAAAAGTGCTTAATACATATCCAAAATCCACTGAATTTGAAAGACCCCTGATTGCACTTTCCTACTGCAATTCAAACTGCTCGAGTTTAGTTTCATTTTTTTTTACTTGAAAAGTGTTTAATACGTTATCAAAAATCGACTGAATTTGAAACAACCCTGATTGCACTTTCCTACTGCAATTAAAACTGCTCGAGTTTAGTTTAATTTTTTTACTTGAAAGATGTGTAGATAATACATATCAAAAATCTACTGAATTTGAAAAAATCCTAATTGAACATTCCTACTGCAATTCAAACTGCTCGAGTTTATTTTAATTCTTTTCACTTGAAAAGTGCTTAATACACATATCAAAAATCGACTGAATTTGAAAGAACCCTGATTGCACTTTCCTATTGCAATTAAAACTGCACGAGTTTATTTTATTTTTTTTTTACTTGAAAAGTGCTTAATACATATCAAAAATCGACTGAACTGGAAAGAACCATGATTTCACATTCCTACTGCAAATTCAAACTGCACGAGTCTATTTTAATTTATTTTTACTTGAAAAGTGCTTAATACATATCAAAAATCGACTGAACTTGAGAGAACCCTGATAGCACATTCCTACTGCAAATTCAAACTGCTCAAGATTATTTTTTTACTTGAAAAGTGCTAATACATATCAAAAATCTACTGAATTTGAAAAAACCCTGATTGAACATTCCTACTGCAATTCAAACTGCTCGAGTTTATTTTAATTCTTTTTACTTGAAAAGTGCTTAATCACATATCAAAAATCGACTGAATTTGAAAGAACCCTGATTGCACATTCCTACTGCAAATTCAAACTGCTCGAGTTTATTTTAATTTTTTTTTACTTGAAAAGTGCTTAATACATATCAAAAATCGATTGAATTTGAAAAACCCTGATTGCACATTCCTACTGCAAATTCAAACTGCTAAGTTTATTATTATTTTTTTACTTGAAAAGTACATATCAAAAATCGACTGAATTTGAAAGAACCCTGATTGCACTTTCCTACTGCACTTCAAACTGCTCGAGTAGTTTCATTTTTTTTTACTTGAAAAGTGCTTAATACATATCAAAAATCTACTGAATTTGAAAGAACCCTAATTGCACTTTCCTACTGCAAATTCAAACTGCACGAGTTTATTTTAATTTTTTTTTACTTGAAAAGTACTTAATACATATCATAAATCGACTGAATTTGAAAGAACCCTGATTGTACATTACTACTGCAATTTAAACTGCTCGAGTTTATTTTATTTTTATACTTGAAAAGTACTTAATACATATCATAAATCGACTGAATTCGAGAGAATCCTGATTGCACATTCCTACTGCAAATTCAAACTGCTCGAGTTTATTTTATTTTTTTTTACTTGAAAAGTGCTTAGTACATTATCAAAAATCGACTGAATTTGAAACAACCCTGATTGCACTTTCATACTGCAATTAAAACTACTCGAGTTTAGTTTAATTTTTTTACTTAAAAAGTGCTTAATACATATCAAAAATCTACCGAATTTGAAAAAACCCTGATTGAACATTCCTACTGCAATTCAAACTGCTCGAGTTTATTTTAATTATTTTTACTTGAAAAGTGCTTAATACATATCAAAAATCAACTGTATTTTAAAGAACCCTGATTGCACATTCCTACTACAATTCAAACTGCTCGAGTTTAGTTTAATTTTTTTTTACTTGAAAAGTGCTTAATACATATCAAAAATCGACTGAATTGGAAAGAACCCTGATTGCACTTTCCTACTGCAATTCAAACTGCTCGAGTGAATTTTAATTTTTTTTTTTACTTTAAAAGTGCTTAATACATATCAAAAATCGACTGAACTTGAAAGAACCC
>JAEQML010078826.1:0-12254 GCA_016904865.1 Pissodes strobi | reverse complement strand
TTGTCAGAGTGTTGAGAAAGACAAGTGTCTAAATAGTCAGTTAAAAAGTTTAGTGAAAGCTCTTAGTGCTCTTAAATAAAACCCAGCCCTTAAGAAAAACTATAAATTATAAGACAGTACCTCAAATCGAGAAAACATGCGCACCGTAGTAATCGGGTCTAATAGAATCTCATTTTCTCTGACCAATAATTGTTATTAAAGTTTTATCGTTAATACATTGTTATTGTTATAAACTAAACGTGCTTACTTTATCATCTCTTCTTACCCCACGTGACGCGACCCCAGTCTACCTCAGTTACCCCCCGGCACGCTAAACAAGGCGTGTCCTCATGAGTAGAACATTCAGTGGTAGATTAAAGGAAGCATTGAGACCCCGTCATTGTACTAATCGCGACGAGGCTCTTCTCTGAGAAGTTATTCTTTAAATAAACGAGCTACCCCTAAAATTACTCGTGACAATATAAATTGCCGATTCTACTAACTTATAAATATTGTGTATACAATTAATAAAAATAATAACAATTGATCGGAACTAAAACAGAGTTTTATCCACAATACCGAAACAGAATATTTGCACTCGACGCGCGTTTCGCTAACCATGTTAGCATCATCAGGAGATGATTAAAACTGTAGTTTTAAAACTGTAGTTTTAATCATCTCCTGATGATGCTAACATGGTTAGCGAAACGCGCGTCGAGTGCAAATATTCTGTTTCGGTATTGTGGATAAAACTCTGTTTTAGTGCATGTTGCCGAAGGTTCCAAACCCCAACGTAATTGATCGGAAGAAAAGTTGGGTCATCGGGTTATCGGCCTGGTTGCATCACATAATTCGTGTAATTCAAAGTTCTTATTGTATACAATGGAAAATTCAAAGTAGTTATCCGATTGGAGATGATCAAATTTAGTTACAGGGGAGAAGCCCTCGTTTAAGGAAAGAATCAGTGTTCCTCCATGAGCCTAGTTTTTTTCGATTATATCTGGCTATTGTGGAGTACTTTTCAACATAAAGCGGTTCATTCTCACTAAGCCAGTGCTCTGTAATTGCAACTAGTTGGGGGAACCATGATTCTTCTTTAGCGTTAGAGATAGATTATATTAAAATATTACATATTTTAATTTACTCGTGAATTTGAAATACTTTTAGTTTTGGCAGGGCCGAACATCAGGAGAGAGTTAAAGATTTATTATTGAAAATCTAAATTACAAAAGTAAACGAAATATACGATATCAGCAAAAATATGAAATAAGCAGAGCTCTCTACCTAGAGTTGTGTAACTAAACGCGGACCGAAGAATACTAAATTTTATTTTTACGTTAAGACTGAAAATAGGCCTGCTTGGCGACGCACTCGCCGGTGTGTACCCTCCCAGCAAAAAAAAAACAATGACCATCGAGCGCAGTTCCTGAAATACAACAGCTGGCCTGAACTGTAAAGAATCCCAGGAAGGAAACCTTAATAAAAATAAAAAGGACCAAAGAGATTTGGGCTCGATATTGTGGCAAAAACCCACAGCTGGTTAATGGGGACACCAGGTAGAAAACTCTGCCATAACAAAATATGGTCAACTATTTTATAAAAGTAAATTCGAAATGTTTAAATAAAAGCTTGATAAATAATACATATATATAAACTACACATTAGGTGGGAGCATTCGCCCACACCTCCAAAAACAAAAACAATTCATCAGTCTTGTTTCGCAATGAGGCAACATTAATAAGAACCATACTAAACCTGGCGCCAGGATTAGAGGATCTAGTCGTTCAGGACGTGTCAAGCTGCTTAAAAATTTTTCTTCGGGGAACCACTGGAGAAGTATGATTTTTTTGTTTACGCTGAAGCATCATAAGTGTATACATTTTCGTGTGGCCCACTGTACCTACACATACTACGAAAACTATTTTTTTTCTCCCTGTTTTATATTGTACACACACCATAGTATACGCCTTTTACTTCCTCGTCGTAAATCGGCGTAAAACGTAAAATGAAACATCTTAATAGAATGTCGGTAGAAGTCGCCTCCAAGTTCGATTAGTGAAGCAATTAAAAATTAATTGCAAATACATCAAACGTGACACAAAAACCTGTCCTTGTGGTTTTATTATATGCGTGGAAAAACCATTTCGTATATGTTGTTTATTAGTTCTAGCCTTACCAGTTGTTTAAAGATGCCTTTAGTTATGGCAGCCGACTTGTTCTGTATGCACACATATTTGCATGCGATTAACAAAACATGTTTTAAGAGCGACACAATTCATCGAAAATTAAACTAAATCTTATTCGAAGCCGCATCATCAGTATTTGTTAAAATTTGATTGTTAAAGTTACCTAGATGTCGCAAATAGTCCGGAAATGCTCAAAAAGTCTGTATATCAAATTACATATATTTTTCATAGTCAGCCTGAGAAGAAATGTGACGACACTGCTGATTTTTCGCCGAAGTTGCCCCGCAACTGATAACGATAAGGCGCCTCAATCAGTAGCGTAACACTTAATGTGTCTTATGGACTTGTAAAAACTCTTAAAGGAAGTTAATGTTTGCGCCGTTGCTTATAGCAATTATTGATAGAGACGATGAGGTCCAGTCAGTATCATAATACTTTAAACGGTTCTAGAACTTAACTGCAATCTTTAATAGCATCAATTCGTATAGTATACGAACTAGATTTATTATTGTTAGAAACTCATCAGCATAAAGTTTCGCGATAAACACCCTGTTTGTCATCCTGAGCTCAGCCCGTCGAAAAAAAAATTGACATTTGTCTGCTAATTGATCACTAGGTATTAGATTAACCATTTTATATCGATGTCTAAAAAAAGGTGGAATGTAAGCCATGTAACGTCGGTAGATACACAGAGGCCGACTGAGGCGTTTAAGCAATAATTTAACGATCAAAGAAGGAAATAGCGATCGGAGATAGCTGTGAATGGAGTCGCCTACATATACGCGAGTTTCAAAGGTTGTGGTGGTATGCGCGATAGTGTTTAGGTTAGCCAGGGACGCATTCAGGAAGAAATCTGAAGCTCAAAAACTAATATATGCTAACGTTATTAAATACAGTATTGCGATTTTCTCCTTTTACTGGTCGATTTATGTTCTCGATACTCTCGCTACCTTACTTCAGGAGTACCAATCTGCTCGACAGGTACATCCGTTTGGGGCGCCACTTGACCTTGACAGAGGTGATATATATTATTTTTTGTCAAAATTGATACCCTTCTCGGAGGAACACTTAAGTCGAGCAGATCGTTTTATCGTTGCTATTTTTGACCGTCAGGTCTACCTATTGTCCGATGATGTCGTTGCAGTATTTAGAAAATTAAGTAAAATGTATATTTTCTAAAATTATCGGCCATATCGTCTATAAACATTGTGTGATGAACTAGTGTGTTAACCCCTTTTTTTAAAGGTATGTTCAACACGAACGTTTCTATTTAAGATGGCTAAAGTTATTTATTATTTAGATAGGGTCTTTCTGTGCCACAGAATTCCTTCTGTGGGATAGAATTCCTTCTGTGAGGTAGAATTTCACGCTGACCTAGCTAATCCGGCCATCAGCTAGTTGTACCGAGGCCTTTTTTTGTCAGGGTAGCGCAACCACATGGTGGAGACGTACTAAGCAGGAAGCGCCAGTGTGTACAATATCCTTTTGATTAATGGATTTGTAGTAATTTGCCTTAGTTACCGTATATAGCTTACCTGTATATATCATTTTAATTAATGAATATTTATCCAAATGATTGTAGGTCATTTGCCTTAATTATCGTATGTTTCTTACCGTGATATATCATTTTAATTAATGATTATAGTTAGGCGACTGTAAGTATTTTACTTAAATTACCATTATGTATCATTTTAATTAACGAATATATAATCAAATGACTGTCGGTAATTTGCCTTAATTATCGTTATATATAATTTTAATTAATGAATTTATAATTAAACAACTGTAGGCCGTTTGATGTCTATCGTTTATATTCTTATAATTCTCGTTTCATTTATTGATCTAGCTATCTTGCTTATCGAGCTTACCTTTAAAAGAGATACCTAATTTTATATGTAGTTAGTTAAAGAATTCATTTGGCTAGAGTCCGTATAGCTGATTGAGTTAATGTTTACTTTATTTGGCTGTAAGGCTCATGGCAGTAATTTACTTCACATAACTGAAATTTACTAATAATTTAATTTGTCGGCTGGATATGGGAATCGACTTAAGCTCAACTGGTTTACCTATAGATATTTAACGCCTGTATATGTATATATTTACCTTATAGGTTATTTTATTGATTTGGTATTATTGAGTATTAGTGGCGACCTACCCTAACTGCCAAGACATAGTTCCTCGCCTTAAAAAAAATTAATAGGCTGAGTAAACTTGGCATATGGACCGCTTAATGAGCAATTGTAGCAAATACGGTTACATATAACCCAACGCTTAAGGCTGATTGCAGTATATTAAAAGAGCTGATTTTTGTTTTTAATTTTCAGACGCCTTTGGTATCTGAAAATTAACATCGGTGCTACAAGGTATTTATTATGGGAAAATTACATCGGTTCCATTAGGTTTTCGTAATTCTTATCTTATACCAATTTAGCAAGGGAAGTAGTTATAAAAAATGGAACAAAATAGAACAATTTACTGATATACCTCTAAATGACTGTTTAGATGCAGTCCAACTTACCCTAAATTCAAAAATATGTAAAAAAATACAAGCAAGTAGAAGGATGCGTAAGGGGAGCGTCAATCTCGCTCAACTTGTCACGGAAGATATGAAACAATATGTATTAAACAACAAACAGTTGATGTTTTTATATCACATGATGATAAAAGTAGTACCATTAGGAGATAGCATACTATAAAGCTCCAAGGTTCTGATCGGGTATGGAAGAAGGCCCAAGACCTATATTTTTATAGTTTGTTGGCTACATCTCAAAAACCATACATTTTTAATAAAAAGCTACCCCTAAACGTGTTACGTAATATTTGAAGGTAACCCGTGCATAATAAGAGTATTTTTTCTCTAATAAAGGAAACAAAATGCCGTGAGTGTTAAAAAGAAAGAAAAGAACATCTCCAATGGCTAAGATTATTGTTGAATGTCCAAAAAACCTTTTTTCTACTACCATGCGTAAAGTACTCACTTTACGCACTCTCTAAGATACGTAAAATAGGCCTTTTTAATGTGCAGTGCGTAAAGTAAGTTATTTTACGCACTAGTGCGTAAAGTAAATCTGACATATTTTTTTAAGTTTAGGGCAGTGCGTAAAATATTTTAATATTATTTTTGTTTTTTCATATATTTTTCGGTAGTAGAAAAAATTTTGTATGCTACTCATGCGTAAAGTACCCTTTTTTATTCATGGGATTGATATTCCCATTCGTAAAAAAAGGGTCACTTTACACACTAGTTGCATAAATAACTATTTTATTATAAAAAAGTTCAAAACTAATTGCCAATGAGTATATAAAAAGGAAAAGAACCTCCCTAATGATTAAAAACACATTTCGCACCATTCCAATATTAGATGTATATTATATTTCAAAGCATCAGTCTTAGTGCGAAGGTTCATCCACACCACGGTCCTCTTATGAACGTTGATTAAACCAATAGGAATTCACAGAAGTGACAGTTAATGGGCGGAGCTAGATGAGCGAGGGAAAACACGTGGCTTTCCGCTCGCTTCGGAGGCGCAATCAAATAAAACTAACCCAAGGCATGTCCAAAATCAGTGCTAATCTAGCAGAAAAAGTTACTGGCTTTTTTACATGGGTATTATTTTTAGCAGTAGCTTGCATGTTGCCTTTGTTTTTGAACAAGGACTTTTTATTTAAATCTTTCTTTTTTAAAAACATAAAAAACTGGCCAAGAATGATTGATAAATAAATGATTCCATTGAATTGATTGAAACTTGGCAACGTTTTATTGTCAACTTCCTCATTTCATCTCTTTTCTTCTTGAAGGGTCAAGTGTCAGGTCGTCAAATACTTATTCCTAATTAAAATTAGATCATGTCGATCACGACTGTTACGATTTAATTAGCGCGTGCCTAAATATGATAGATAAATGTGTGGAGGAGGCGTCATCGCCTTTATGTCACTACAACCTGTGAGATCTATTACAACCCTCATTGTACTTAGAGTATTGTCTCCAACCGTGTCTTCTTGATCAGACTCCAAAGTCTCGACAGTGGCTCCATGGTGTAGCTTAACGCTACACAGTTTCGAAGCGCAACCTCGAAAATCCTTCACAGTGGCAGAGAATGTGTTTTGCCGACTTCTCCCCTTCCTGGCAGAACCTACACAGGGTTTCTTCCGCCAGGCCTATCAGGCTCATATGCCTCTTTAGTCGGGAGTGTCCTGTTAGTAGTCCCACTATGATTCTTATTGACTTCCGATTATAACTTAACAAGTTTGCTTTTATTTTTGCCAACGGTTTGCTGATGAAATCTTTGGCAGGTCTATGTCCCGGTAAATTAACCACCCACTTCTGGGACGCTTCTTCTATCCCTTTTTGAATGGATGTCTTGGCTATGGGCCTTGCGACTCCGCAAAATGGCTCTGGTCCTGTTAGTGGTTGGAACGAGCCTTCTCGGGCTAATTCGTCTGCCATCTCGTTGCCTCCATGGCCTTCGTGTCCTGGCACTCACACCAAGGCCACTTTTCAGTTAAGCCTTCCCATTAGGTTCGTGAAGTTAGCTCCCAAAGTATGTTTTTTTTCCTTGAAAATTTCAGGATGATTAGTGCTTTGTTAGTGCTTTTTAGTTCTTCAAAGAGTTTCGTTAGTGCTTCTTTTGTTTTCGAGATATTCAATTTTATTTTATTTCAAGGTCAGCCTCCGAAGTGTTTAGGATTGGGTCAAATTTGGCGTCATTCTTTAGTGTTTTTTAGTGCGTCAAGAAGTTTCGTTAGTGCTTTTTTGGTTTCCGAAATATTCAAGATTCTAAATTCAAGGTCAGTCTCCAAAGTGTTGAGGATCGGGTCAAATTTAGTGTCATTCTTAAGTGCCTCGTTAGTGCGTTTTAGTGCTTCAAAGAGTTTCGTTAGTGCTTTTATAGTTTACGAGATATTCAAGATTTTATAGTCAAGGTCAGCCCCCAAAGTGTTTAAGATCGGGACAAATTTAGTGTCATTCTTTAGTGCTTAGTTAGGGCTTTTTAGTGCTTCAAAGAGTTTCGTTAGTGCTTCTTTTGTTTTCGAGAGATTCAATTTTATTTTATTTCAAGGTCAGCCCCCAAAGTGTTTAGAATTGGGTCAAATATGGCGTCATTCTTTAGTGCTTTTAGTCCTTCAAGGAGTTTCGTTAGTACTTTTTTGGTTTACGATATATTCAATATTTAGGTACACATTAAATATTTGCATGTAGAACCTGCACCAATACTAGGTATTCGTCATTGTGCAGGAATTTAAA
Source organism: Pissodes strobi (assembly GCA_016904865.1). NCBI lineage: Eukaryota > Metazoa > Arthropoda > Insecta > Coleoptera > Curculionidae > Pissodes > Pissodes strobi. The sequence continues at coordinate 4,844 of JAEQML010078826.1, read as the reverse complement.
ATCTTGAATATCTCGAAAACAAATAAAGCACTAACGAAACTTTTTGAAGCACTGAAAAGCACTAAGGAAACACTAACAATCCTTAAATTACCAGGAAAAAAAAAACATACTTTGGGGGCTAACTTCACGGACCTCTTCCCATTGCGTTCAACAGATTTATACAGTCCAATACTAACTTTGATGTTACTATATTGGAAGATACTGCTTTGATTGCTGCTTGGCTATTGGAGTAGATAACGACTGTCTTGTTGCTCACCTTCCTCCTGATCATTTCCTCCATACAGAGGTGTAGGACATCCAGGGTCAAGTTCAAGTACCAAATTCAAACTTTAAGCTGGATTTTATTTGTGTAATAAAGCTATTGGTTGACAGGATAATTGAAATAATTGGAGGTCAATGGATGTACAATTTTTTTTTTCTATTTTATTTCATTTAACTTCTGGTTTTATTTTTTATATTTTTCTCCAAATTACAACCTGGGAATTTTCTGACTTGTACCGTCTACAAGTTGGTGGCGCCCTTAAGTAAATGTAACCACCCTACTCTCCGGCATTTGAGCTAGAGGCTAATTTGCACGCTTAGAAAACAGCTCGTTCTTGCTTACGCACCTTTAATTGTAAACTTTCTTAACTTACCATTATTCATTCTTAGTTTCTTCCAATCTGAGATGGAAAAAATTGAATAAAATTAGATGTCTGGCCGCGTTGTCAAGAATCAAAAATCTAAAAATGAAAATGCTTAGTAAATGCAAATAAACAATAAAAAGTTGGTTCACCTTATCATATGCATTCATCGTAATTTAATAATATTAAATTCATGAATCATAGCTTATACTTACTTATAATGTGCCTCGTTTCTCGCATTCTTCATTTCGCGTTCGAGTCTCTAACCATCGAAAACTAATTTCAAATCGTTCGAAACAGATGTAGAAAACAGTACCTACGATAAGTGCTGATGTTCCGTTTCATCTTCCATGCCCGAGAGGTGGTCAAAATCGCAATAATTCTGCAGTTATTATCCGCTAAAGCAATCCGCAACGATCGCTTTGGGCAGCCAATCTGCAGCAAAACGGCAAAAAATGCTACGCGCTACTAAATAAGCGTATAAACAAGGTGCCACAGTCCGATTGGATGCGATAGAGAGCTACCGTTCGAAGTTAAATATAAAAATAGGTAATAATGAAACGCCCCTGCCCAAGGCACATTCGTTATACCTAAAGGCCAAGACTCTTTGGACGTGATCGTAACAATGGTGAATGATTGCTCATCACTGTCGGTTAAGGCCCTGTTAAACTGACCTTGTTTGATAGTGGGTTCTAAAGTAGATGTTTGTTAACCGATTATCTTGAATTTCTTAAGTGACCAGTCAATACTGGCAATAAAACCCAAATGATGAAATTTATACATCAATTTTTTTTTACTTGTACAGTTTCTTGTCGTTTTGTAGATGCTAAATCCAGTAGTGCACCACTTATTTGTGATAATTCATTAGAGAATCTCAAGCGTTTTCAAATTTAGTTTGGATTATTCCAATATAGGTACAGTGTATGAAGTACATTACCTTGTTTTGTCTTGAAAGTAATTGAATACACTTTCTATATGTCTATTTACGTGTCAGTAGCATGTACTAGTTACTTATTATGTGATAATAACATCAAGGCTGATTGTTATCCCTTCCAATATCGTAGGGGCTCGACTAGGTTCGGAAACCTCTTTTAAAAGTTCTGGTTATGCAACTCATTTTGCTAGGCTATCAACTTCATTGATTTTTATACTTGAGTTCTCCTTTTATTAGTCGGGATAATGCTCACAAGCATTTCTTTGACCTAAAAGTTAATTAAAACTTAACAATTGTTCGACACAAATGTAACCTTGTGTATGTTTATTATTTTAAATCAATTGCTAGCAGTACATACCTCAAACGATTTGGAGATTATAAGAGTCGTCTAATGTAGATTTTAATTCGTTTATCTAATTGTGTTTTGGTGTATTATTTCCTTTTGTTTTATTCATCTTTCGAAGAGATTTCGTGTTTTCATTTTTTAAGTGTCAAAGTGCCATTAACCTTTGAGTGACATTAAGACAGGCATATTATATGATTTTGACAGTTAAAGTAGACAGGTTCAAGAATCGACGTTCCCAAGTAACGGTTCCTTTTAGGGCGTATTTACTTGCTGTTTGGCGAATGTGGTTTGGAGCAGAAGTTCGATTGACCGAGCTGTGGCGTGACGTGCGCTCGGACTCGCTATTTCAACTAAGTTAAGTTGGCAGCAATATTTCAGGTTCAAAGTGTTGAAATTTGTTCCGGTTTTTTCTTTTACGCTAGACCTGTGCGGCGACGAGTCGATAAGCCGGCGTCCTTTGTGGCCTTTTCGAGGTGTAAATCCTCATGGACTGGTTCAAGTAATTAGGGTCATTAGTTTCTGATATTGTTGTTATATTTAAGTATTTCGACTCAAATCAGGGCCATGGAGGTTACCTATAAAAGATTTTGTTGAGTTCCACGTGAATAATCTACGTTTTACTGTTGCTTTCATGTTGCTGATCCTTGGAATGGTCGATTATTGATTTTGGAGAAGTCTCTAGAATGGACACTGTTGGTTTTGTTCGACTGCTATTATCAGGTTTTAGGCCCCATAAATACTTCTATAGATAAGATGAAAAACTAGTTAGGTTATGAGTAATCATTTCAATGTTAAAATATTTACTTTTTGCTAAGACAATTGTTTTTAGGGTCCTCTCCACGGGTACCGCTCTGGTACACGTATATCGCTTTGCCTACTTGCGATATCATTTCCAGCGTGTTTTGTCTTAGGTTTAAACCACCGCTTGCGTGTCATCCCCTTTTTGCTTATCTTCGGCTGGATGTGATGTAACAAGTTTGGAAATGTCAGGTTATGATTTGAAGTGCTCTGGAGTTGCATGGACCGTACATATGCTAATACTGGTATAAATTTGGAGAATAGATTAACTTAGAAAAACTTACTTCATAAGTTTGATTATTTCCCCAGTGTGGCCGGCATTCTTCTTTCTAACGTGTTATTGTCTCAATTGCCTTTCACCATGGAATGTGATGTCTGCAAGGACAGAAATAGAGACGTCTTTAAGTGCGATCGATGCCGGATTGGGTTGTGCAAGACCTGTGCAGGCCTAACCTCTTCAGAAGTCAAAGTTTTACAACTTAATACACGGGTCATGTTGTTCCACTGTAAGAAATGTTTGACTTTTGAAACTTGCACTCTGCTGAGGAATACTGTTGAGGATAAAACTCAGATTATCTCTAGCAAGGACGAAATTATTTCCTTACTGAAAAAGAAAATTTAAGATTTGGAAAATTCCCAAAGAAACTCTAATACCTTGTCTATGACATACAGTAATGCCTTGTCCACTCCACCTCAGGTAAACAAGTCCAGAGTAATCGTACAACCCCTAATTTGCCTAGCCTGATAATTAAGCCTAAACTTAACCAAAACATTAAAAAATAGAGACTGATCTAAAGCATAATATCAAGCCTTCTGACTTAAAAATTGCTATTAGAAGTACACGAAGTACTTCAAATGGACACTTAATAGTCAAGTGTCACAACAAACAAGACCTAGATGCTCTGAAGAGGGAGGCCGAAAAGAAACTTACTGGGTATGAAATAGAAATACCAAAATTAAGAAGGCCTAGAATTAAAATACCAGGATATGATGGGAAGCAAACTGACAAGGATGATTTGGAAAGATGCATAAGGGAACAAAACCATTTTATTGACGAGAAAGATGAGCTCAAGATAGCATTTTTGAAGAAAATGAAAGATCACTACACAATATTTGCGGAGTGTTCTTCAACCCTTTTCCAGAGATTTATGGCTGTCGGAAGAGTGTTCATTGGATGGGAAAAATATCCAATCTATGAGGACACAGCTGTTACCCGTTGTTTTAATTGTCAAGAACCATTTCATAAAAACGACTCTTGCCCAAACCAACCTTCTTGCGAGAGATGTTCTGGACCCCATAGTTCTCGAAATTGCAATAATGACTCCCAAAAACAATGTAAAAACTGCATCAATACTAACGCCAAACATAGTAGTAGTAGTAGTAGTAGTAAGGGGGGGGGGGGGGGGGCGAAGCCCGGTGAGTAGGCCTATAAGTCCCTTTCCACCATCCCCGATCCGCCCTACCCTATCTGGCTACTTCCAACACGCGGCCCGCACTGAAACGGCCCGTCACCTTGATAAAGGTGAGGACGTCCTCCCAGTCCAGATCCTTTAGATCTTCCCGAGCAAGTGTTGGTGCTCCCAGTATCTTCCTCCTTAGGCGACTCCACCTATTACAAGTTCCTATATAGTGGTATGAGGACTCCTCCCCTGTCCCGCAGTTCAGGCAGAGTGGGCTGTCCCTCACGCCGATAAGGTGCAGATGTCTGTTTAGGCTTCCATGCCCAGTCAGAATACCTACCAAGTTCCTGATGTCCTCTCGGCTCTTTTTTAGCAGTCGCCTTGCTCTGGATCCGTCAGGATTTAGAATCATTTCCTTGGCATGTCTGCATCCTTCTTTTCCTCTCCAATTGTGCTTTGTCTTGTTCCAGGCGCAGTTATTTAGTTCCTGAGAGATTTGCCTTTTACTTAAGCCCAGACCAGGTTCTGGACCGACGAGGTGGCTCATTGAGCCTTGTCTTGCCAATTCATCGGCTCGTTCCTTGACCTCGATGCCACTGTGCCCTGGAACCCATCTGAGTCTTACTTCCTTGAGCACAGCCAATCTGTCTAGGGCGTCTCTAAATTCCTGAACTAGCTTACAGCTTGCCCTGTGTCTTTGGATCGCCCTGAGAGCGGCTTGACTGTCCGAGTAAATATATATA
>JAEQML010078825.1:0-12255 GCA_016904865.1 Pissodes strobi | reverse complement strand
CATAATCAATTAGAGAAGAAGGAATAAACTAGATTTCACTGAGCTACCTTGTTATTTACGCAGAACTACTTTAATTGCGATGCCCCATGTACTTTTTTCAACAAAATGTACTCCTCATTCAATTGCAAAAAACTAAAGCTCGCAAGAAAAATGCCACTTAAAAGCACGCAGCAGAAAACTAGTTTTAATATTTTTCATGTCGGCTTACTTAATTATCAGTTGTAATACAGTTGGCTATTGATTAATAATATAATAAAATTTCGACAATTGGTACAAAGTTTTATCTTTTAAACTGCATCTTAAATCTATCACTAAAAGACAGGCGTCTAGTGATGAAGAACTTAAGGAAAATAAATTTATATAGAATTATCATATTTATACATATAAGAAAAATACGCTAACTTTGGGGTGAGATAGAAATTTTGTTTATACCTAGCTATTCGCAATGTCTCCCAATTTAGATCAGAAAAACCTTTACCAGCGACTGAGATTTATCACAGATGACAGTAGGAGATTACAACAATTAATCGAGATCTAGAGAAAGTTCGAACAGGAATTTGGTGCAACTCAAGGCAGCAAAAACCCAAGCAGCCACGTTTACCAAGAAAGCCAATATGTGGGGCCCTGACATCATTATGGCAGGATCGACCATTCCTTCATCCTTGTCAATCGGACTACTGGGTATCTCGGTCAACAGCAATATGTTCATGCATAACCAGGTTGTTAACATCACAAAATCAGCATCGCACAAGCTTGGTGCGCCATTTCGCAACAAAAACGTATACACACCGCAGCAACTACTCTTGCTCTACAAAGCGCAAAAAATACCGTGCTTATAATATTATTATTTCTGACACATCTGGGGTGCCGCACCTAAGCACAACCTAAAGCTGCTGGATTCGATTGAGAAGAGAGCTGTGCGTCTTGTCAGCGACCCCGACTCGGGATCTGGATAATCTGGAACATCGCAGACATATGGCCAAGATCTCCCTGTTTTATAGATATTTTTACGGCAGATGTTCCTAGGATTTGGCTCGCATCATCCCGTCCGCGTCCCCAGCAATGCCTGAAAGACAGTCTCGACAGACGGAAAGAGCGCACCCGTTCGTCGTACAACTAGAAACACCTAGAAGGTCGTTTTACTGCATCACTGTGGAACTCACTCCCAGGACATATGTTTCCAAATTGCAACCTACTACTATTCAAGAACCGTGTCAATCAACATGTTCGCCCATGCATACACCGCTCGTCGAGTGTCATACGTTCTCCCTTTTGTGTGTGTGCCACTGCCATAAAAAACACAAGATTGTCGAACCTTGCTAAAAGAAAACTTGCATAACTTCTTTGCTTTTATAATCACCTTCTTCTTCCCATTCTGTGCGAAGTTGAGGAGTAATTTTTTCTTTCTTATTAATTTTCTTAATTCATATTCTATACAATCTTCAATACATGGGTTATGTAATATAAAAGCTGTTATCAGAATGTATTTAGCATTTGATTCTTTTAATATGTTTACATGCTCCAGCCTTCTGAACATTTTCTTCGCTCTGCCAAAATCCTGCTCAATTATTACTCTGGCCCTGCTTAGCTTAGCACAAACCTTCTTTGCTTCCGTGTTGGATATCCGTTATCTATAAAGAGAGCAATAAGGTATTACGCGATGAAATAACTAAACATTTATGTTATTAGGCCGGCAAGTAGGTACTATCTCTTAATAAATAAGTACCAGCAGATTTCCTCCAATGGTTGGCATATTTTAAAGGACCGATATACACGAGCATTGTGGCGAATCACAAAACACATCTATGAACTTTGCCGTGCCATTATGTATTCCATACAAATAATGAAACCCACTTATAGTGTCTGTTATTAGCCAGAAGTTCCATCCAAGCATCCAAATATATCTAAAGCAATAATAAATCATTGTTTGTTGATAAATGAACAAAATGTATTATTTATTTGCAGAGTAAGCTGATATTTGTTTGCATTTAATATGAAACTTATACATAAAGTATGACTTGTTCATATTGAAAATACTTATTGGATAACATACTTTACTTACTTCGAAAACTCTGATCTCCTCACAATTTATTCAGGTTCTTCAGGTACTTTTCTGCTTATTGACTGCTGGACTATACAATATATATTTCTTTTAGTTGAGCAATTGTACAACAATTCGATAGGCATGTCCCTCACTTACACTAAACCTTCAACAAGATCTGAAGCTCCCTTGAGCAGATATAGTGATCGACGACCACATTCAATATTCTCTGGCTTAAGCAGAGTCAGAAGTTTCTACAAAATAGTACTTATTAACTTAATATTATTTAATGAAGAATTTTAATATTTGAGTTTTTATACTTCAAATTTTGTGTTGCTTATCCTTAAAATTTTCTGGAAATCGATGTTTTTATCAAATTTTTTTACCTTTTCGTCGTTTTTTTTTTCGTTCAATTCTATTTACTATTTTCGCTAAAATTTTATCAACAGAACTGCTTTCTTTTACTGAGTTTCTGTACCATTATTCTACTAATAGACTTATTAACCTTTACCACATCTTTATTAGTATAAATAAAGTAAAAACAACAAAATATGAGAAAATGCATAATAGAAAACGGTACGACAGATCATCAATGTAATTTTTGCCAGAAAAAATCGAGAATTTGTATGGGATCATAAAGTTTCAAAATCGATACATATAAAGCTAATTACATTATTTAATATTTTAAGGGGTTGTAAAAAAAATATTGGTGATATGAGGAGGTGATTGTTTGTTAGTTCTTTGCAATCAACCATATAAAGTGACTGAAGCTTGTGGAAGTCAAACGCAGATTTTTAGTTGGATCTATGACATAAATAGTTCTTTCAACTGAAAGTTAAACAGCAATATTACACAAATCCAAGGAAAACCTAATTTGCACACTTTTGTGTAGAGTTTCGGTATTTACATTGAAAACCTCTATTCCCCTCCCCTCATCCATAGGGACACGTTAAGTCTGGAAAACCCACCGACCGACGCTTTCTCACACTTTATCTCTACAAATTTGTAAGTCTTAGAAATCAGAATTACAAAATCATCATCAATCCTGGCATTCTTAGTTATTCATTGTAGCCTATATTTCACAAGGAAAGTCTAGCCTGTTTAATTTAAATATTATGTGTGTGAACTGTTGTTTTTCTATGCATCTCTCAGTATATCGTGGCAGCCCAGCTGAAGTGATTTTTCCTACGACCAGGGTAGTAGGTCCATCTCATTCACGGTGCCGAATATTTGTTGAGCATTTCCCTATTCGCCACTTAATGGGGAATTAACAGCTCCCAAAAGAAAAAGAAACAAAGGAAGGCAAAAAATGTCCTGGTGAGGAAATCAGCAAGAATTGACCGGCAGCAACTCTACCGAGTTATTCCCCCTTGATGTTTTCCAACCTCGGATACGAAAGGAGCTTCAAGAAGAACGACAATTCACAATAAACAATCTCTGACTAAATGCACATTATTTTTAGCAACCGAAACGAAAATAGGCTTAGCCATATTTTTACTTTTTATTTTGTGAAATTTAGGAGGAATAATTCAAACACTGAAAACTCCGTCATTCACTTATATTATAGCATATTATTTCCTGAAATATCTCTTTCAAAGTAGATATTGCTTGTTTCAGAAGAAACTCAACTCTTGCCTATATAACTATACACAATAAAACACGTTTTATTGGTTCTTGCTATAAAAAGGGACCAGAAAGTGACATTCTGAAAAATATCGCTGTATAGTGGTCTATTCATTTTTGTTAAAACTCTAACAAAGCATAACCTGTTTCATCTCATGCCTATAAACATTCACATAATATACATAAAATATCAATAAAAACCATTATTTAAATGCTTTTTTTATATGCGATTTATTATTAATGTCTGTCAATTATATTTTAGTCGATATTAAAGTTCTTAACGCTTAAAAATATGTGCGAAGAAAAGAGATGAAGAAGTCTAGACGTATCCAAGTTAGAAGAATCCCGGGATGTATACCAGGTGCATGACATGCACATAAATCATTTAGGAAAATTGGAAAAAAATTATTTTAACAATAAGTGTTAACTAGTGTTAAATCTTGAAAGAATTTCCCGTCTCTCTCCTTATTCGAAAAAAAATATACCTCTATATGAGAGAGAAAAATTAAAGTTAAAAAAGTTTTTGCATAGATTTCTCTCGCGTACATTTTGATTTTGGGCAAAACATATCTTCTAGTTCTAGTATCTGTGATGGGCTTTAAGTCGCAGTGGCTAAAGTAGGGATTTAGTAAACAATAATTGAAAGTAAGTGGGATAAATGTAATATATTTATCGAGATTCAGGGAGGTATATAAGTATTACATTTTTTTATATGTTCCCAACCATAAAATCGCAGCAAATATTCTCTTAGCATAAGGTGCGATAACTCATAGAATGTAATATATTTAATACGAAATAACTTTTACAGTAGAAGACATTTGACAAACTCTATTTAAACTAGACTGAGCCGCAAAATGTATAATTAGAGGGATAATATTTCGTTCAAACTCTGGTCTAGGCACGTTAATTTTATTCTATTTTGCGCATATTTTAAGGATATTTAGCAAGGTACTGGATGAGTAATAAAACGATGTGAGCTTAAGACCACATAATAATAAATAGTAAAAACTTTAACAAGACAAGATTAACATTATGAAACGCAAGTATTTTTTTCGTATATTCACAAGGTAATAATATTTACAATATATACAATTGTGTATCAATTACTCAGGCAAACTTTGCCCCACTTTAATATTTTCATTTGCATCATACATACTCTAAGAATAAAATAATTGGTTTATGGTAACCTAAATATAAAATGAATACTTTCGATTTAAATTTATATCTAAAAAAATCGTCAATCGTCGTTCCATACCAATGTTATAATTATATAGATTTCGATGTTTAAAGTAAAATTTTACCTCGAAATCTTTAATAAAACGTTGCCCACCGGTTAAAACAATATCGAAATTCTCCGATCCTACTCAATCGTTTTAAATAAGATTCCAGCTAAATAAATCCATATATTTACTTACCACAATGACTATAAGCATATACATCGATGAAATTTTACCTTCAAATCTGCCGTAAAATCGATCATGGTCTGCTTCCAATCGCCAACAGATTTACAAAATTTTTAATTGTTACCCATTTTTCAGCATCAAATCGTTTCCAATGAGATTTCAGGCAAGCGTATAAATCTATATATTTTAGCTTAAACGTAATGTCCAACATATTTGAAGATATATTCCTTAAAATTTCTCTGAATTCATCAAAAGCAAAGCTTCCAGACATTGAACTCACACAACTGAGAGCTATAGTAATGAAGCTAAAGTGGCAAGCTACTTCTGACGAGGAGTGTAGAATACAGTTCTTAAAAAATGTGTTTGGACAAGTAGAATATCCTCTGTTAAAATTAGTTAATACTTCTCTATATGTGGGTCGAGTACCGAAGGATGCAAAGGTGAGTGTGATAGTCCCAATTGCCAAGGTTCGGAACCCGACAAGTCCGGAGGACTTTTGACCAATTAATCTGCTTCCGGTTATTGATAAGATCCTGGAGACCATACTATGTAGACAGTTACGTCAATATTTCGAAGGACACGAATACGTCTACAAATGGCAGTCCGGGCTCCGTGAACTTTACTGGTGCGAGTCAGCGTTGCAGGATATTGGACTATATGGCGGAGAGAGATTGGTCAGAGAAATCTTACTATTGCCGTGTTTATAGACCTAAAAAAGCTTTTGAGACTATTAATAGGGGTATTTTAATCAACAAGTTGCAGAACTATGGGGTAACATCACGTGATCACGTGCACTACAATGGCTAAAAGACTATTTGTATTGTAGATCTCATAAAAGAAAAATTAATGATGTTGTGTCGGGGTTGATTGAAAGTGATATAGGAGTTCCGCAGGGAAGTGTATTGGGTCCATTATTATTTCTAATATGATACTAGGTAGCAAGTCAATTTGTAAAGCATTTACTGATAGTAATAACGTAATTTATATTAATAATGTTAACATTGAACTAGTAGATCTTAGTAAGTATTTAGGGGTAATCCTTGATCCTCAGTTGAAGTTTCATGCACATATTGACTGCATATGTAAAAAGATTGGCAAAAACTAGGTTTTTTCCCGTAGAATATCGAATAGTTTAAGTTTTAATACAAGATTATTAGTATATAATACTATAGTTTATCCCGATTTTAATTACTGTAATTCATTGTTAGCTTGCACTAAATCAGAAATTGAAAGATTGCAATTATTATTGCCACGGTAGAATTAACGAACGGTAGCGTCAAATGCATAAAAATCTCGATTTTGCCGTCTGAGGTAAAAGCGGTTCAATCCAGTTTTCTCATAGACTCGCAGAAACTTTGGGGAGTTTTAGCACAAACGTATTATACGAGGGCGAGGGAGACATTATTTAGGGACTGTTGTTGCGTTTTCTAATAACGATGGTTTGATTTTGTGCAGTGGATAACTGTTTCAGTAAAAGTAATGATGAAAAATCCTTTTTTAGATTCCCAAAAGATCCTTTCAGGTATGAGTAAATATTATCTAGAATTAACCTCTACTTGTTTTCTTTTAAAGGGATGAGATAAAAATTAGGCATGAAAATATCATTCATAAAATTGTACACTCCATACATTATCAATCATGTTCTCTTTTTAAACCATGAATTTGGTTTTGTATTAATCATAAAATGTAAGATTAAACTTATAGTTCTCATTCATAGCATAGGGGTGAAAACGAAAATATTTTATATCTAAGTAAACCAAAACAATACAATTACAAAAGGGAAAAACACCAACAGCATTTTTCCAAATTTCAATTACGGGTGTTAAGGGAGTAGTAACATAAAGGGGTCGATTATTTTTGTAGAAGGTTATAAAACTATTATGGCCCTGAAAATTGGTAATTTAGGTATCTAAGTCTAAGACACTGCGTGGCGTGACCGTCAAACCCAATAGGATTGATTCCGGCCTATAAAGAACCGTTTTTTCTTATATAGTGAAAAAATGATATATTAAGATACTTGTTTTAAAATACCATATTTTTTCGTACTAGCACGAAATTAGGAAACGACCCGCTTGCGTGGAGTAAATAAATGTCTTTTAAAACGTGTATTTTATACTATGTTTTCTATTTCGAAGGTTTTTTAATGGAAACTATTAATTTAATCTAGTCCCGATCAACAGTTGGGCGGCCATGTTGTCATTTTTGACGTCTTTATTACTAGAAATCCTATTGAAAGTGGTGTCAAAATTTTTGCTAGTGGGCCTTGACATTGAACAATTTTGTTAATATTCTAGCAACCAGTCAACAAAAGCCGTAGTATGGAAAAGCGGTTCTTTTCGACACAAATTTCCGTATCAAAATGGAATCATTTTGAACGCAAAATAGAAATAGTATATTGTGCAACGAGTGCTGAAAATAAGACTTTTCACACGAATGAGACAGTTTGGTGACACGAGCCGTAGACGAGTGTCATAAAGTCTTTTCAGCATGTGTAGCACATTATAATTTTTCTACGACTGCTACATACAGGGTCTAGGTGCCCCACTGGGAGTGTGGTAGAAAATTACATGTTACCTATATGGGAAACTTTTTTATTACTAAAATGAGGCCCCAGGGGTGCGAAACCCTAGAATGGGGCCTATAGCACGGGAGTCCCATTTTTACAGATTTAGGAATGGAGCCCCGGGGGCGAAGCCCTAAAATTGGGGCCCAAGCCTTAAATGGGGGTCCCTGGTATGATAGTCCCATTTTCTACAGTTTTGCAAAAAGGGGCCCCTTGGAGTGTGAAGCCCTAAAATTGAACCCAGGGGCCCCTGGGGGATGTGGAGCCCTTTTTTATAGATCTGCGAATGGGATCTCTGAGGGCGAAGCTCTAAATCGGAGACGAAGCCCTTTAATCTAAATACCCGAATAACCGTGTGAAAAGTATACTTTGCATACGCCGTGTGCAAAGTATACTTTTCACACGATGTTTGAAATGTCCAATTTTCAAGAGCAGTTAGTGCGTTTTTGTTTATTTTCAGGGCAGTCGTAGAAAAAAAAGTTATTAAACAAACTTTGCGTATATTATGTTTTGTGTTACTAAATACCTTAGAGTTATATTAGGTTGGGTTTGTACTAAACATGTCTTCAATTTCGAAGAAATTAAAATTTTTGTAATATAAGCTACATTACACAAAACTTGTAATTAAATGCATTGTTTATTGTTTTATTATAATTTTAACTTTCACGCATTCTTAAAAACGTGTCGTGAAGCATCTATAATCTAAATATCATTTCTAAATATATTAAAATTAGAGTGTCGAATGAAATTATAAAATAATTAAATTGTAAATGACTTATTAGTAGAAACTGACTCCATGCGACAATAAAATTGCAGGTCCCCTCGTATAGGACGTGATCCAACGACGGCAAAGTCAGGCAAGCAGGTGCCTGCCGGTGCTCTTTGATCTCAATACTTCAAAGGATTTGAGATCACTGATGTTGCTGTTCCTTACTTATACTGGGTTATTGCAGAATAAAGCAATGCTGATTGTTGTTGGATGCAGTGGGTTTACTTCTATTAATACAATGTTCGGCGCATTGGGATGGCTTTTCGTCGAGCAATGTTTTCAGATATCTAATATAATATTTATTTATAGAATAAAAAATAATTTGATTCCGTTATATTTTCGGTGCTCTCTTGTTTGTAAATCACAAATTCATTCGTATGATGTGCGTTCTAAACACTGTTTGACATAGAATTTTAACGTTCTATATATATCCAAAGTATCTATTGGGAGACGAAATAAGATTGTTTAATGCCCTGTCCCCTGATCTCAAAGATTACCCGCTATTAAGTTGTTTACTAGGATGTTATTTGGCTATACATTAGTGAACTTTGTTACATGATATATTAGTTTGTGAATTGGTTAATATATTAAATGTAGGAATGCTTTTGTAAATTTAATGAAATAGCAATGCTAAATAAACTATCTATCAATCTATATATCTATTCAAACTCGTAAAAGTTTCGAAATCTATAAAACTTGCAAAAATTCACTTTCTGGATGTTTCAGTTCAACGTCGTTTTTCTCGGTCACGTAAAAGAAATCGTTTAAAAAAGTTTTTATAGCAGAAATTGAGGTTTACGATTTTTTTTTTTAATGGTTATGAGTTGGCTGGCACGTGTACAGGGTGGCTCGAATTCGTGTCTATGTATGGGGAACTCGAAAACCGTAAGAGATACAGTGTCGGTCAAATTAAGGCAAAATTGCGCGTTTAAGTGCCTAACAATATGCCGTTTAGAAAATCTTAAAATTCCGAGTATTTACGGAGATATCCGGAAAAAACCGAAATTTTGAAAAATCGTTTTATTTTTTTCCTGGGCTTATTTAAAAACGGATTTCAAATCTAATTGCACCTTTGCATTGCCACTTTTTCCGCTCTATCCAATGATGATATCCAGTTTGAAATCCGACGTTTCGTCTTCAAGGGATCATCATCAACTTTCTTTTTTTAAATGCGAACTTAATTTTTTTTTATCGTTTTTCAGATGGTATTGGCGTTATTAATATGAGTGTGTGTTTTTTTTATTTTTTTTATTTTTATTTTTTTTTTATTTTTATTATTTTTTTATTATTTGTATTTTATATATTTTGCTTTGGCGTGATTTTAAATAATTTAAGGTAGGTACTTTTGAAATTTTAATATTCTATAAAAATATATTATTTGTTTTTTTGCAATAAGTGGAAAATTGGAGCCCGTATTAAAAATTAAAAATGAGAATATGGCCATGAACTATTACTCAAACAAGTTGCTTAGTGCATTTTATTTATAAGCAAAATTCCAATAGGTGTTTTTCCATCAAAGTTCCTATAGTATCACGTAGTATGATTATACATTGTTGATGTTCTCTATTAAATAAATTTTTTAATTGGTTAAAAGTTGAAAATATTTTATCTTTGCACTAAGCAACTAATAGTTCATGACCATATTCTCGTAAAAAATAATTTTACTATTTTTTATTTTTAATGCGCTCCAATTTTCCACTTAATACAAAAAACAAAATAAAATATTTTTTATAGAATATAAAAATTTCAAAAGTACCTACCTTAAATTATTTAAAATTACGCCAAAGCAAAATATATAATTAAAAAAATTATAATAAAAATTTTAAAAAAATAAATAAATAAAAAAATAAATAAAGAAAATAAAAACACATAGTCATATTAATAATGCCAATATCATCTGAAAAACGATAAAAAAAAATAAAGTTCGTATTTAAAAAAAGAAAGTTGATGATGATCCCTTGAAGACGAAACGTCGGATTTCAAACTGGATACCATCATTAGATAGAGCAGAAAAAGTGGCAATGCAAATGTGCAATTCAATTTGAAATCCGTTTTTAAATAAGCCCAGGAAAAAAATAAAACGAATTTTCAAAATTTCGGTTTTTTTCGGATATATCCGGAAATACTCGGAATTTTTAATCTTTCTAAACGGCATATTGCTAGGCACCTAAATGCGCAATTTTGCCTTAATTTGACCGACACTGTATCTCTTACGGTTTTCGAGTTCCCCATACATAGACACGAATTCGAGCCACCCTGTACACTTAAAATATATTTTTCAAACGAAAAATCCAAAAATTTGCCTATTCCGCATTTTCAATCGTATCAATTCGACTTTTTATATTGTATACTCGTAATTATAATCGGCTGAAATTCTTAGGGAGATAAATCTGCATAATATCGACACATTTACTTAGCACAATGACGTACGTATATAGATATCGATGAAATTTTACCTTGAAATCTGCCATAGAATCGATCATGGCCTGCTTCCAGTCGAAAAAAATTTCCAAAATTTTTAAATATGACCCATTTTCCAGCATCAAATCGTTTTCAATGTCAAATATATTTTAAGACATATTCCTCCAAATTTCTATGAATTCATCAAAAGCAAAGCTATCTGTTCAAATTCGTAAAAGTATCAAATCTAAAAACTTGCAAAAATTTACTTTCTGGATGTTTCAGTTTAACGTCGTTTTCTCGTATTTTCCGACCTCGCAAGGAAAATTGTTAAAAAAACTTTTTATAGCAAATATTGAGGTTTATCAATCTTTTTTGAAAATAGCTAGGGGTGGCTGGCACGTGTACGCTTCAAATCGATTTTTCAAACGAAAAATCAAAAAAATCGTCAATGCGGCATTTTCAATCGTATCAATTCGATTTTTTTGATATATTGTACTTATGATTGTTATCCGTCGAAAAATGTCGAAATTCTCGGATCTTTTGACCAATTTTCAAATCGATTTAAATGAGATTTTAGTTAAATAAATCTACATAAGATCTACATATTGACTTATGACGTACGTATATAGACATCGATAAAATTCTACCTGGAAATCTCTTAAAGTTGAAAGGCTCATGTGCCTACACTTAGTATTTATAGCTCCGAAATATTTACAAAAAGTTGGGCCATTACCTATATATCTAGAATATTAAAGGAACAATTTTCAATGGTTGTTCAGACAATCTGGAAGACTGACATTCAAGGGAAAATAAAAGCATATCCCACATATTCAATCGAGCTTTCTAAAAAGCAAAAACACAGTAAAGGAAGCAGCGAATATAAGGTGTAAGAAGACAACCAAAGTAGGCAAGAAAGCTGTTTAGATACAAGAGAAAGGGAACAAAAAGCAGCAGAACGCTAATTTCGTTTATCATCTTATAGAATGTGATGGGAGGCAAAATGATGTAGTACCCAATATATAGAAGCCTAGTGAATACGTTTCATTGCAATTTTAAGGTTCATAATAGCCTGCGCTGTTTGCTCGCATTGTTTATAAATTAACTTGAATGTTTATATAATATTTTTCAAGTTCATGTTCAAACTTAGGGCAAGATAATAATTAATTGGTAGTTTAACTTTTTCTAGTAGTTTATAATATCATCGTTCTACAAAACAACCAATCAATCGTAAGAATCTCCAAAAATTACATCCAATAATTAAATCTGGAAGAATAGGCTATAGGAACTGTGGAATGGATGCCGGTGATCATTGGGTATTAGTATCAATGATATTATTATATTAAAGAAACTTGTAGCTGTGATGAACCAAGCAAGCTCTTATTATGTTAGCGAACGAAACAGCCACTTCAACCAAAGAACAGGTAACTATATGTAAGAGGTATATATGTCGTAG
>JAEQML010078824.1:0-12255 GCA_016904865.1 Pissodes strobi | reverse complement strand
AAACTATTTCCAGCCATGCAATGCTGTCATTTCATTGACTATTTTTTTGCATTGATTGTGAGTTTTGATTTTATTTTCAGATGAAGCACCACCACAATATTCTGTTCTACTTGACGAAAAATACGATGATTGCGATATAGACCCAGATTTTAATCCAAGGATTGACAGTGATTCTGAACTTGACGCTATAAGCCCAATTGTAGAAAAAACTTAAAACCTATTTTTCATTGAAAAGAAATAATAGTGTGGAATATAAGAAGAAAATAACACATCATAAAACTGTCGAAAGCGATGAAATTATTCACACAACAAGAACATCAGATGTGGAAAAAATAATAATAAAGAAGACTATAAACATAACGAAACCCGTAAAGACGTGAGCAAAAACACCCTTCCAATAACAATGACAGATGACGACAAAATTCAACTTAAAACAAACAATGAGGAAATCAAAGAAAAAGAAGTTTAAAATATACGGGAAGCAGAAGGCAAAAACCAAGAACAACAAGATGCACATCAATTTCAATCGGATTGTGATTCAAATTATCAATTAAATAGCGACCAGGAAGATTAAAAAACAAATTGTTGAACTTAAAGATAAGAAATCAATCAAAAAGAAAGAAGTAGATCTAGAGAAGAGCAAATGACAAGCAATAGAGTGAAATATAATTTAAAACCATCCTGTTTGTGTGTAGTGAAATGTTCTGAAAGGTTGAACGAGGTAAATATTAATCTAATTTACAAAGATTATTGAGATATAGTTTATTTATTTATTTATTTATAAAAAACTGCCTTAAAATATCTGATATTACACTAAAACTAATACAAGTCTCACAATACATACATAATATATACAAATAAATATTTATATACTAACTAAGGTAGTACCTAACAAGCGCCCACCGTAAAACTAAAGTAACTAAGAACTAAGATATTTAATTCTAAATGATATTTTAACACTGCAATTTTTATGTTCTTTGGCTCCATGCAGTCCTTCCTGGGGTGGGGAGGGGGCGGTTTTAGGGTCCTACGGTCCTGGTCCTTGTCCTGGTTCTTCAAAGCATTATCTCGTGGATCATCTTGTGTATCTTCCTGATTGGCATCTCCTGTATGGTCATCCTTCCTATGTTTCTGGTTAGTTCATGCGTCCTCGTCGTGTACCTAAAAAATGTCGTCGCTGTTTCCTGGATATTCTGTTCAAGCGGTTTTTCTGTACAGTTGCCTTGTTCTATTGAAGTCCCCCCAGTTTATGATCGTCCGTAGTAGTTTTTCCGTTTCAAAGTGAGGTCTCTTTATATTGGTTTTTACTGCAAAGCTTCAAACATGGCTATTGGTCTGACGTAGGTGTTGTAGAATCTGATCTTGATGTTCTTGTCCAGTTTTTATTGCGTCGTGATGTATGGGTAGATGGCTCTTGCTGCTACTCTTGCTCTGTTCCTAATATTCTGGAGGTGATCCTTGAAGGTAGGCTTCGCGTTCAGTGTATCTATCTATCCTTGTCCCATTGATCGTGATGTGTGTGTTGTCTCTCTTGCGCTTCTGATTAAAGTTAATGAGCCGGGTCTTGCCCTCGTTGATCTTCAGTTTCCACTTGTTGGAATATTCCGCTATCTGCCTGACATGAATTTCTATCCTCTGGGTGGCCGTTGTCTGGTGCATCTATGTCGTGCAGACCGCCACGTCGTCTGCGAAGAGTGCTATTTGATAGTTTTGTGCGTCGCTGATGTAGATGTTGAACAGTGTCGGTGAGATCACGCTTCCCTGAGGGGGTCCGTGCCTTATTGTTGGTGTCCTTGTGTCTGTCCCGTTGATCGGCGTTGTTGTCGTCCTTTCCTTGAGGTTTTGTGATGATTTTCGTGGTGGCCGGCGTGATCCTCGCCTCGTACATCTTGGTAGTCATTTCTAAAACTAGTAGTGCCGCCGTTGTGGTCTCCCTGGTGTGGTTTTCTGTCATTGCATGGTCCATTATTTTCCCAAGCTGCATAGCCATCAGTGGCGTAACTAAGGGCCCCGCAGGGCCCGCAGTTGCGGGGGGGCCCCGTGGTTTGGGGGCCCCGTGGGGCGATTTTACGAAATATATTCTATTACAGCACTGAGATACGCTCCCATCCCGCGATATTGGTCATTTCAATGTATAGTCTACTAATTTAACATTAACTTATGAAATGTTTTTTTGCCAAAACTACATACTCCATAATTAGACATAAGAGACTTTTACCTTTGTTTGAAACTTCCGAAGTTTAACTTCTCGTTCGTTTAAGTTTAGAATCCTAACTGGAATCCTATTATTTTCCAGTTTTATAATAATACTAGGAACAACCACACCTTCCCTCACTTCATCATTCAGTATCACGCATTCATCTATCCCATCCGTATAAAAATATTTAATTATTTCACATGGTGGGGGTATTGTCCTATAGTAGTCACATTTTGTAAGGGTATGGTTACTTTATTATTTTTACTACAGGGGAAAATTAAAAAATTATCATAATCAATTACTGCTCCGTATCTCGAAAAAAAATCGGCACCCAATACACCATGTATACTATCGTCAAACTTATCAATAATAAAAAAATCATTATTAAATTTCTCAGCATTTATCATAAACAAAATATTTGTCGAACCTACTGATAATGTTGAACCAGAAATTCCTTTTAAATTTTCTTAGTGGTATTTATAATTTCACGCTTACTCAAATATGCAACTAATACTCGCCCTGGTATCAATAAAAAATACCAACTCGTCCGTTCCATACCGTATGCTTATGTAATTTAATGCACTAATATTTAGATTAAATACTTCTGAATTATTAACATTATGAGCCGCGAAAAAACTGCTGATTGATACGATTTGTTGCCTGTTTATTATTCTCGTCGTTTTCCCTGCTGTCGACAAAATAAAACCTAGGTGTTTGAAAATTTCTTCGATTTCGCCCAGGTCGTTGCAGTAGAGACCATCCCCGACCTTGTCCTTGATATTGATTTGATTCCGGTCTGTCGTCGATCGAAATTAAACCTTTGGCTTACACTATTATGATTACCACGGTTATTGAATATATTGCTATTGTGTCTACTGCGATTACCACTAATATAGGGTTTAATAAAATTACCTTGACCTCTCATGTGAAATACATTAGGACCGCACTTTGAGTTAACTTAGCTTTTAGAACATTTTTTATCAATAAAGGCTTTCCGTCGTTATCTATACGCTCGCTATACAGTTCAATGGTGTCAATTAATTGCTTAGTAGCCCCCTCGGTACCATCCATCGATGGCAACAAGGACGCTACTGTCCTTAAATCAGTTTTTTCCGACATACTTGTTATATTACTATTAATCCTAGTTCTACCTACAGTTTCTTCTTGACTAATTACCCTTTCTTGTCTTTGATTAATAATCTTTCGCGAATTAGTAAAATAATCCTCGATCGCTCTAAAATACTCTTTAAATCTTTGCTCTGGGTCTTCTGCCTCTAGGCAGAGACCCAGGTTATTAAATTTATTTTCTAACTTTCTCCACGTCTATCGGGCTGGCAGGGTCGCCATGTGATGGATGTTCTCTGTTCGGTTCGCCAGTATCGTTGCATACCGAATGAGACAACTCGCGTAGTTTTATGGTTTTATTAGTAAAAACATAAGTACTTGATAATACACTAATGGGTTAGTTTGGGTTAGTTGTCTGTTACACATAAATGTACATCTATAAATAATCACTCTCAGGGTTTGTCTATATTATACTTAACCTCTAAACAATTACTATTATCAAAATATCATGAATGCTTATTAATAACATCAACGAATTCATGGTTATCCTAATTTCTGTCGCCCTGAACTATCAAAGTAATTAGGTAATAATAATACCTACAATTTGTCTAAATTACGGCGAACGGCCATGCGTGAAGTAAAATATTAGAACGACTTAAAATACTTCTGGCACTTCGGTCACGTATGCGCAAATCCAAAGCTCGAAACTTTGGTGTACGGCAGCAGAGTAACTTTTTGCGCTTCACGCGATTAGATTTTGCAGTGATGCGTTGAGGAAGGTTATACATTGAAATGACCAATAACGCGGGTTGGGGCTTGTCGCTGTATATGGTATATATTTAGTAAACTCGCCCGCGTGGAGCCTCAGGCGTCAGCGCAACAAAAAGTACTAAAGTAAAAGATAATACTTTAACCTATGAACCACATAATACATACCTATCATTGCAAAGTGGAAGAATAGTATCGCATGTTAAGCACCAATTAAACCCTTAAGTTCCCATAATAAACACAATCTGGTGAGTTTTCAGTTGTTAGGAAAAGTAAATATTGCGTCTGTAAGGCTTATGCCAGAACAATAACTATTCATAAATAAAGACCTTAAATTTTATTTTAAATTCGGGACTGGATACAACTTTTAAACAAATCACCATGGCATTGAGAATACTAGTGACTATACCGATGATCACAGCGGAAGCTGAAAGGTGCTTTTCAAATTTGAAGTTAATTAAAACATGTTTAAGAAATTCAATGGGAAATGATAGACTAGAATTTATTTTGGACAAAAACAAGCGAATGAAATTTCACTTTAAATACTAGGAGACGGCAAGTGCGAAGTGCTAACTACCGACAAAAATATGTACACGGTGATCATTTATAAGGTCCCCCCCTCTTAACTTTTTTCTTTTTCGCATTAGACAAAAATGTTAAATACAAAAGTTGTGCAGAATAATGTAAGCTATTTGCAGAATACATTTATATATATACAAGGTGTTACAGAAATGAGTGACAGGTTAAAGTTATATATTTTTAAATAAAATACCCTGTATATTATTAATTTTTTAGAATCTCCTAAAAATCCTGAATATTTTTTCTATAACATGTCTTATACCTAAATGTAATAGTTTTCGACATATTCGCATTTTAAATAAGCGGTTACATTCAAAAATAAATATTCTAGATTCCAGTTCTAGGCCGTGAATTAGGCAACTACAATACGAGACCACTATTTAAAATGCGAATATGTCGAAAACTATTACATTTAGGTATAGGACATGTTATAGAAAAAATATTTAGAATTCTTTGGAGATCCCAAAAAATTAACCATATACAGGGCGTTTCATTTAAAAAAATGTAATTTTAACCTGTCACTCATTTCTGCAACACCTTGTATATATATAAATGTATTCTGCTAATAGCTTACATTATTCTGCACAACTTTTGTATTTAACATTTTTGTCTAATGCGAAAAACAAAAAAGTTAAGAGGGACGTTATAAATGATCACCGTGTACAATAATCCTTTTTTGCCATCAAACTGATCTTTTTGATCGTTTTAGAACTTCTCATCAACTGTTTTCCAACTTTATATATTTTTAGTTACAATAAACTGTTTTAATGGTTTATTCTTCTGGAATCGGTAAGTACCTACTTATTAATTTCTTTAAGTGCGCAACAATTGTCATTCAAGGGGGCGCCGAATCCTTGTTTTTTTTAATGATTTTAACGACTTTTGGGTAAAAAAAAATTCGCGTTCGGCCTGTTAGCCTCCACCCGGCTTTTTTGTTATGGCGCCAAATGCCTTCTTGCCTTGCGCCCTCCCACTTTAAAAGTCTACGAGCCGCCACTGAATAGTATTATCATCATTTGTCAGGGGCCCCTGGAAAATCATTGCGGGGGGGCCCGGATTTGAAGTTACGCCACTGATAGCCATTGCTTTTTCTTTCTGAATCGGCTCTGGTATTATGGTTCCTAGGGTCTGGAGCTCCGCGTTGATTATTTTGTTTAGCACTCTCTCAAAGATTTTTCCAAGGATAGAGAGCAGGCAGACTGGCCTATAGGATGACGTTTTGCTCCTATTCTTGCCGGGCTTTGGAATAATGATTATCCTGGCAGTTTTCCCCTATTTCAGAAAGTAATGAAGCCTGATGCAGGCATTGATGATGTACGTCAGCTGGTTTTACTTCTATTCCGTCCGGTCCTGGTACAGTCTGGCTTTGCTAATGATTCTTCAGAGTTCCCCAGGGTTCGTTATTATGCGGCTCGTGTCCTGTAGTGACATCGCTGCGATCTCGTCCGTTGCCCTTTGTACCAATACCTCCTTCAACTAGGCCAGACGGCTTACGCGTGACGTCATCATAAGTGTTCTTAACTTATTTACAGGCGTATATTGAAATGTGCAATTTCTTTTAAAATTTCACAGTTAAGCAGACATTTTAGATGCAAAAATCTCGAAAAAACATAACACAAACTTGTGTTTTGTATATTTATCTTTTTTTATCTGTAGTTTGAAACGTAACTATTGGCCTAATACAATACCTCCTACAAGCTGATATTACTTTAAGCACGACTATTATGACTGATAATGTGTATTACTCATTTTTTTTTTAATCAAAAATTAAATTGCAGTTTACTTACCTTCTGCATACATAAATAATATTTAAGAGCTTCCGGTTAAAACAAGGCTGCGAGTCATGAACAGCCTTTAGACGTACCTCACTCGATTTTTGTTAAAGGAAAACGAAATTTCAAAGCAAAAACCGTTGAATATCCAGTTTATCAAAATAGAATCTACCTATTTTGATAAACTGAAACTGGATACCACCAATCTATTTAATAGATAGTTGGTAAAATGTCACTATAGGTATAAAGGTGTCATAATAGGTAATAGTAATGTTAAATTTGGTAGTGGGTTTTCTCCTCGGTTTTCTCCATCCAAAGAACCTTGCAACCTTCAAATATTTATGATAAAACATGAAAGCTTTATACAAGTTTCAGATTATTACTTTTTTATGTTAGATTTGGTATATTACTCGGTATATTATTGGGATTTAATATTTATTTATTAAAAGTCTCCAGTTTCCCTTTTTTCTTTTTATCCGAAAGATTATGATTAGGTTTAGAACAATAATTATTAAGAAAGAAGTGTATTTGAAATGCTGCAAAGAAAAATTTTTTAAACATCAATTTTTAGGTGATTTTTACAATTTCCAAAAGGAGTCAAAAGGCTGTTTTGATTTAGATAGTTTAACAACAGCTCACAAAGAAAAGACTTTTTATTATAAATATACAAAAATGTGTCTTCGAACTCATTAATCAGTTTTTTAAATATAATATAGGCTGTTGAAACTAGTCCACGATTTGTTCACGAGGATATAAAAGAGAAGAAATTAATGAAATTGTATGAATCATCTACAACACAAGGTTCATTTACAGTTAAATTTTCTTTGCAAAATTCACAACTTTATTTTTTTAAATAATATGACAGCAATATCCACTTAAATAAGTTATTAACTGGGATTTCAGATGCTCTGCTGTGTCTTGTGAATGTGACAAATTATTAAGAAAACCTTTCAGAGCCTCTATAATGAAAGGACTAAATATTTTGAGATCTAATTTAACATTTTGCCTTTCTATAAATGATGGAAAAGGGGCCTTTAAACTAAGGGAATACCCATGTTTTAATATTTTGTCTCGTTTTAGTTCATGAGGTTTTTTGACCACTGAGGGCATATAGCAAACATTGCATTACAGCCTTTATGAGGCATAATTACACTAAATATCACTTACCCCAAAATTAGCTAACAAGAACACATTTTATAAACTGGCTGTAGACAATGAACGAGCACAAAATAAACTCTTATTACACGAAAGCAACAGGTCAAATCCAAACATTTTCGAAAGCTAAAAACATGAACTTAAGGTCTTTTCGGCTAGTTTCCACCGCACAGCATTGTTCACATAAATTTAATACATCAAACTACTGATATTATAAAGAAATTAACAGAACAACAATCAAAATCGAACAGAACAATAATTATTAAGAATTCGGTCAAACGTCGAAAGTACGCCAACTGACAGGAGACAGTGTTGCCAGATTTAGGGTTAGTTTCATACATTATTTGGGATGTAAACTATTTAACGTATATTTAAATCGAAAAAATCATCCATTATTGCCCAAAGATACTGACTTTAAATTATAAGAGGGAAAAACCAAACTCAAAATCTACAGTATCAAAATAATTATAATTTGTCCCAGGTTACATGTCTCGCCTTATTAGGGGCATCATCAGACCTATAAAATATAATTAAATTAGAAAAAACCTAAAATACAATAGCCAAATAGCTCACCCAACGTGCGTTCTTTCACCTCATAACAACAACAAAGGACACGATAACAATGACTACTGCCGAGATTAAGGTGGAATTCCCTCCGAGCGATAGCTGCGATGATCGCTCAGCGATGGTCGCTGCGACGATCGCGCTGAGACTGATACTGTTGTTTCTTTATGGAATCACTTTCCTCCAAGCGACAGCCTCCGGCGATAATCGTCGGGGCCAGCGTGCGTCGCTGACTGCCTTCTCCGAGAGCAAATATAGTCGCTGCGACCAACGACTTTTCCTTAGTTTAAACTGAGGTCGATTCAATCTGAAACATTTTCGGAATTTTTTATCGTCAGGTTTCAAATGGGTTTGTATTAACTGAGTGAAAAAGCCCTCCTCCGGTCTAGAGATATACAGTATGTCCCCGGATGGTGTTAACAAGAGGACAAATGACCAAAAATTGAAAGATACGAAAAAAAGTTATTCTTGATAAAAGTTTTTGCATCCACTAAAACTAAGAATTGCCCAAAAATAATACCGTATATTATACAGAGCCATCACAAATTAACAATACGTGTAATTTTCCAAGAGTAAACTACAGTCCGTTTCATGGTTCTAGAGCTATGACGTCTGGAGAGGCAGAGGGGAGAATTGCGCATAACAACTTCGCTAACGCTTGATATCATAGGCGGGCGTAGTGGTTATTTTTATATATACGATTAAAATTTTTATTCTAAGCTTGTGAATTGCGTTTGATTTTGCGTGTATATTTTTCATGAAAAAGCTTGAATTTTATAAATTTCGAAATTTGCCCACTAGGAGGTGGTTCAGTGTGGTTTAATGTTGGTGAAAAAATTCTAATTTTTAAAAAGCTTCTCAACGCAATAAATTTTATTTATAAAATTTGGTGACCTAAATAAATATCTAATGGTACATGTTTTAATTGTACGAATTGGACTTTAATTTCACCAGTGGCGTCGGCAAGAAATTTTACCCTTTCATTTTTTATTGTATTATTAAAATCTTTTTTTATAGCATATGTGTTGACCATATATTTAAACATGTTTTGAGATTGAAAAAATTAAATTCTAAGGAATTAATTTTTTTTAAATTATTAATTAAAATATAAGGAAACTTTAAATTATAAGGAAACTGTGGGGGATGTTCTGGGTGATAATAAATATAACGTGATATTTCTTAAAATTGAGTATATGGCACTGCTTGGATGGCCAATAAAGCATTTTTACTGTGGTAAGGTGTGTAGGAAAATGCTTTTTTACCACCTAATCTATTAAAAAATGTCGGATTGAAAAAAAAGAACTAAAAATAGGTGAATTAATTTAGTAAACAATAATGGCATCCACGAACCTAAATGACGACACTAAAATGGGAATGGTAAAGCCTAATTTTTTAACAAATAAGAAAAATTGTGGGTGCTTAAGACCACACGATAGAAGTGAAAACTTCAACATGCGGGGTCATCGTTTGTCGGAATTTCGATCTGAGCCTTCGTTGCAGAGATACGGGCGAAAAACGATGTTCCCCCAAAATTAGAGCCACCTCAACCGTACGAGGCGCACCTATCACAAAAATTTCGACCCCGTACCTCTTACCGTTCTCCAGAAATTAATTATTTAAGTTTTCCTTCTCCCCCCCTCCCCTGGTCAAACGGGAAGGGGGGGTGGAGGGGGGTTACGGGGTCCCGTTTTCGACCAGGACTTTACTGAATTCAATACCCATAAAGAAACGCAAAACGCGCCTAAAGAAGTTTTCACTTCAAGAAAGAACTTGTGTGTGCTTAAGAACACACGCTATATAGAAGTAAAAACTTCAATAATATTATGAAAGCGTTACATACATATCCGAGCGTGACGGCTTCTAGCGTAACGCGTGACGGTTCAATCTCATTCAACACCCGCAAAATAATTAATATTATGAAAGCGTTACATACATATCAGAGCGTGACGGCTCCGAGCGTGACACGTGACGGCTCAACTTAATTCATACCCAGGAAAAAACGCAAAACGCGCCTAAAGAAGTTGTCATTTCAATAATTTTTCAAAGTTAGGTATGTTTTGATTTAGAGACGTTTTTTTTTGTCACACAGTATATGTATAATAAGTCAGGGTTATTTCAAGTAATTTCTTCAAAACTTTATTACAATAATTTTAATATATAACAAATATAGACAAAAATATTTTTTATCCGATCGGACGAAAAACGACACCTTTCCGATGTGTTTTCTCACCGCAAAAGTCATGATTCCAGTATATTGTTTTCGTTGCTTGGCAACATGTAATAACTGTACAAGAATAGAAAATAACAGTCCGGGAATATAACATTCCCGTCCTAGGCCGGGAATGTAACATTTCTGTCATATTCAAACGCCTTGTTTGTCAGATCTGACGTCTATCAAAAGTAACATTTAGCTGTAGTTTCCGTAGCTACGCAATAAACTTCAAGATCGCTCGATTCAAAACTTTGTATTATGTTGAGTTTAAATTTAAAACACCGTTTTTATTTACAGTAATATTTAGCTCTATTTATATAAGTACGTATTCTAATTAATTTCGATCGGATAAAAAATAGTATGTGCAACTCGTAGGAAGAGCACATTCCTGGACTCCTGTGTTGCTACTACCACAGTCGTCAAGGAATGTTTTGCTTTTCCTCCTAGTTATACACAATATACTATTTTCTACAGCCGCGTGCAAAATAACTAATTACTAAATTCAAATGAAAGCACAAAATCGACGGTTGCCGTGGATCCTTATTTTCGCGCTAGAGCGAACATGGAAAAGAAAATTCTCACTTTTTCCGTCGAGTCTGCTATGAATGGTCATGGAAACCAAAGATAAATAAATGACAGCCCTGCGTTTACAGTTTGTTGCTGGCACTCCTGTTCTAAATATGCCCGATTAATATGACAAAACTGACATATTTGCAAATTTCAGAATAAGCATAGAGAAAAATGTGCATTTAATTTTCAAAAATGCGGCTGTAGAAAAAGTTCTGTGTGTTTTTCGAACGCAAAGTAAGATTGCCGTTTTCGAAAGATTACTTCTCAAGCGGCAGTCCGTTATTTTGCGCTCTAAATACACAAATAACTATTTTACGGTGTTCCTTCTATGGTTCCGTACTTACCCCAGCGTAAAGCGTTGCTCTCTCCAATTTTCTTTTTAGAGGTAGCCTACAAATTATTTGTTCCCTCTTGATCGCAAACCTTATATATATATATTGGCTATAACTTCTCTTGTTTGGCTATGAAGAATTTTTCCCTGCGTAAATTTATTCATATTTAGCACCTTTTTGCTACGCCGCTGAATAAAACCTTCAACGAACAAAGAAACGTTTTGCATACAAATAAAGAAACGTTGCCAAGCAACGCGACGGTCGCCGTTGCCGAGCAACGTGACCGTCGCCGTCGCGTTGTTGGTGGGATTCCAATCGCCCAGTCATTTTCGCTATTTTAATACATACGGGAAGTATGGCTCGGTTCGAAACGTTCCACATTACTGACCTTTGAGTGATCTGAGTGTTGACGGATTTCGGAAATAAAATGGATTTTTAATGATATATGATTTATTAAATGGATAAAATGTTAATATTTGATGCTAAAAAAATGCTAATTATGTTATCTTTATATTTTTATGTTTTTATTGTTTGAATATTATTGGATTTAAAGAATACTATTCTCCATATTATTTCAAAGTGAAAGGCGATTTTATTGCAATTTTTATATATTAATATTGTTAATAATGACAACGCCGCAATAGCGAATTTTCTCCTCTGCCTCCCCAGTCGTCATAGCTCTAGAACCATGCCACGGACTTTACGTGATTTTATTTTTCTTAATAATGTTAATCAAAAAAGTTGATTGCAGATAAATTATTGAAATGCAGGAATAGTATTAACAAGTATACAGGGTGCTACAAATTCGTTTCTTTGTATGGGTATCTCAAAAGCCGTAAGAGATACGGGGTCAGTTAAATTCGCTATGTTGGGGTTTGGAACCTTCGGCAACATGCACTAAAACGGAGTTTTATCCACAATACCGAAACAGAATTATTGCACTCGACGCGCGTTTCGCTAACCATGTTAGCATCATCAGGAGATGATTAAAACCAGTTCTAATCATCTCCTCATGATGCTAACATGGTTAGCGAAACGCGC
>JAEQML010078823.1:0-12256 GCA_016904865.1 Pissodes strobi | reverse complement strand
GCTGTTGGAAAAGATGTAAGATTGGATTGTCGTACTGTATTTTTTTTCTGATTTTGGGCATGCCTTGGGTTAGTTTTGGTTAGTTCCTGTCCGTTGAGCCCCCGTAGCGAGCGAAGCGATCGGAGGGCCATGCATGAAGTCAAATATTAGTTTAATGATAAAAAAAAAGGGTTACGAGCCGTATTATAGTGGATATACAGCAGCTTGGATGTGTGTCTGCGAATATATTCCATCCATAACCCACCATTCAAAACATATTACAACAATAATAACGTTGACGTTGTTACGCAAATACGCATGCGCAACATTATATTCGAATGATGGAATCTTGCACGGTCCAGCTAGATGCAAGTCTCCCACACCATTTTTATACGTCTTCAATATGTTATCAGAGACCAGGGAGAGACCGGTTACTGGTCCAGTAAATTTGACCTTGTTCTTTATCACTTTTTGTTTCACGTAACTTCCTATACTTATTTTCTTGTCACTCATCTGGGGAAATAAACGTAGATGGAGCAGTCATCGCTTTCCCTGTGGTTGCCAATTCGTCTACAATTTCTGTACATACATTTTGATGTTCTTTTTTTACTCACGCTTGATTAAGAAACAAAAGATATACCGTGAATAAAAAAAATCAATTTGGCAACGCTGCACCAGAACGGTGGCACGTGCCGATACACGGCCACCTATACGACAAGGCCAGGAAGCAGTCGGTTTGAGTCAAGGATGAGCCATCACATGTCGACCGAATTGATGGTCGACTTATTTGTTTACATTAATATTTTTCACTCGGTTTTTCATTTATTTAATTATTTTATAACGTGTAGATATTATAATTATATTTCGTAAAGGTTTCTTGTGGGAGATTCCAAGTAAGCTACCTGGATGTCCTTCATATTTAAGTAAAGTTGATGGAGAATGTCCACACTAAACGCAGAAAGATCAGATTGAATGTCGAGAAATGAAAAGGGACCATTGCTGAAAGTTTCGATAGAGCAACTACTTACAACGAAATGAAGCAATATCTTTTACTGTGCTACATGAAGCTGATATCAAAATTAATGAATTTGAGGATGGATAGTTGAAAGGAAAAAGAAACTTGTCCTTTTTCTAGTTAAATGAACCAGCTGAAGGGTACCCAAGTGTGCAAATGTCTGTGTTTGTGGGCAATTTGTTCATTAAAAAAACATTGTGTTCAGACAGGACTGTTATAAAACTACCAGTACGGGTCGAGTATATTAAGTACTTTAGATAAAGTGCTTCATGAAGCCAAAATATTTTTGATTGACAATAAAAATGAAGATGATATAACATCAACTATAGAAGTGTAACTCTATTAAACTATTGTATTTTGTATTTGTATGTGTGAGTGGGCCCAAATGGGGCACTCCACTGCGACCCTTGGTCTATTGTGGCTCGCAGCTGTAGATTCCACTAGGCCAGAGGCTTAATCCTTTTCATGAAATCGAATAGCTGTCTGGGGGTGGATAGTTTGTCTGGTTCTTTCCATTGCCGGACAGTAGCATAAAACATGCTCCATTGTTTCTTCGCCCTCCAAGCACAAGCGGCATCCCGTTTCTTCGGAAAGCCCTATCTTGTTCATGTGGCTAACTAACTAGTTAAGTATTTGTATTTTTACTAAAATGGCTTGCATGAAGACTAGAATTCAACAGTGTCTGTCTAGAACAGCATAGTAAAATTGAGCTGCTTCGAAACCTTCGGTTTGCTTTTATTGTCGCAATACTTATTGGTTCTTACAACTGTACAGTACTTATACAACATAGAAAAATCACTGCTTTTTGTATTTATATATGTGATATTTGTTTTACTTAACATGACTTAAGCTAACCATGTTAGCATCATCAGGAGATGATTAAAACTGCTTTAATCATCTCCTGATGATGCTAACATGGTTAGCGAAACGCGCGTCGAGTGCAATAATTCTGTTTCGGTATTGTGGATAAAACTCCGTTTTAGTGCATGTTGCCGAAGGTTCCAAACCCCAACATAGTATACGTAAAATACTGCCTTTTGCAACTGCTTTCATCTTGGGCTACATCATTTAACTGTAATCACATTTGTTATTATCTAACCACATAGTTTATATTATTAATACATACATATTATCAAAAATGGAAACTATAAGCCAACAAGCATAATACAAAACAATTATGTTATTCAGATATTCCGTTCATCTACTACTCGTAACTTTAGTTTATCCCTATCTTTGATATGATTTTTATTTCATTTCTATACTTATCGTATTTATTTTTACAATTAAAAAACTTGTGTCCAGTTTTACCATATTGTCTTATTTTAGGATTAATAAGGAAGCAAAGGTCTTATTAGGTAGTAGAAGGGCTAGATCAAGGTAAGGCCAGAGACAAAGAATGTCTGGTAACGTCCTGGTAATTTAGGTGAGCAGAAAATAAATCAAAACATACATCAAAATAATTCCCCTTTAATTTAAAGCCCCTCGACCCCTATCAAACAAAATAATTACCCTCAAAAACCAAAAAAGAATTTCACTCATTACAGTTTGTTTACATATTTCGGTCGACCCGTGATGATTCATAATTTGCTGCTTCATGGCCTTGTCGTATAGGTGGCCGTGGCCGATGACGACTTGACATTTTTGTAATGGCAGCTTTGTTTGATTGTGCTGTTTACGTGTTTTTGTGATTTATTGTGCGATTGTCATAGTTTCCCACCTTGAATTATTGACTTTTTTTAATTGATTAGAGTTTAGAGTATATATTATTTATTATTATGATAATTTGTTGCAAGCATGTTCACTTTGGCTGCTCGATGGAAGACAACGTCTTTGTCCTTATACGTATTATTTGCATTTGCCATTCAGTTGAAGTTGAACTTATGCCACTTCCGGTTCTTTTTGCTTTCATTTGAGAAAGATTACTCAGAAATAATATTCGAAAGTAGCATTAGTGCAATTATGGTTATATTAAATTTAATAAATGGGAAGAATCATAGTCTGTTTGGCCATTCAGTTTTACAATGTTACTTCTTTTAGTGATATTGATTTGTATTGTCTGTAAGAAAAATATACATCTAAACCAAATAAATAACATTTTGAATTATATGCGAGTATTTATTTAATTGAACCTGAAAATGTTGTAATTTGAATTTGGCGGGCAAACGACAGCGCCCGTCTCGCGCGCCATCTGCGTTCAGGTCCCTAGGAGCAAGACAAAGAAGGCATGGCAGCTTTCTCTATCTCGGATGAATTATTACCATTGAGTTAGCGCAGCCCCGTCTCCAGGCTTTAAGCCGCCCGAGGCGAGCAGGATTTGGCCGCCCCTTACAACAGACCAATTAAGGAGTCAATAATGACCTATCCGGCGAATAGGCGCCCGTGCGGTTTTTTAACCGGTAGGTTTCGGTATATGGAGATGACCTGCAGGGTCTATATTTTCATGGTGGATGTACCATGTGGGAGCTACCTGGAATTAAATCGGGGATGCCGGAGCCCGATTTTAAGGGGGGGTTTGGGGGGCTATATGGAAATCGCATGGTTTTTTCCGATTTCTGGCTAAACGGAAGCTCGGAGCGAAATTTTGCCGCGACCAAAATATGCACCGGAGTCGGGATTGGCCGGTTAGTGGGTACCCCCCACGCCCCCCGTTTTCCGAATTCTTATCGAGAAGTGGGGGAAACGTTTTTTAACGGGTAGGTTCTGGTAGAAAAAGAAGAATTGCGGCAAACGGAAAAAACACGTATTTTTATATCGACCTAACCTTCATTTTGTCCCATAGGAAGCGGAACCTACCTGGAGCCTATCAGTAGAACCTATCGGCTTTTTTTTTCGATCGATTTGAAATTCGGCATGTAGGTAGAGGACCCAAGGCCGACAAAAAATGTTCTTTCCGATAAAAAACAATATTCTTAGTTTTCGAGAAAGCGGCCGTTTAAATTCGAGAACGGTCGTAGCTCCAAAACTACGAGTGATACGAAAAAAATACATACCACCAAAAATATGTATTTCGACGGCCTTTGGCCCGTATGTAAGTCGTCGAACTTTAAAAAAACATATATATTGCCGTTTTTTTTTTCGAAAAAGGGGGATTTTTTCAAAACGTATTTTTTTACCACCCTGTATATGCTTTTGAAAATTTTATTTTTATGTTAATAACATGTAAATTTTTTCCGTAACAAACACGGATATTTGTTTTTTCAAAAATTTTGTCAGAAAAACTCATTCATACCTTAAAAAAATCGAGATTTTCATTAAATCGGCTATAATTCGAAAACGGTAAGAGTTAGAGGTAAACTTTAAATAGGACAAAGATGGGTCTCGTCCAGTTTGATTGTATGTACGACGTTTCGTTTTTTTCCAAATCGACCAAACGTGATTTTTATATTTTCTTCATTTGTGTAGTAACAGAAAGAGATATCTCAAATCAGTTTGCGCCAGTATCTGCGCCGTCTTAAGGTCGATCGAAAAGCTCTTATAAAGTTTTTCGATAGGAGTTCAAATAAGGCAGATATTCGATAAAATGTAATTTTTGTCAAAATCTAGCAATTTCCTTTAGATTTCGGTACGAATAGGGAATTTCGTAGTGGGATGATCTTTTTTATTTCGAATATCTTACAAAGGGGGTTTGGGTGCGTTGAGTTCGATTTTCGCATCGAAAAGGTCGTATGAGTTTTCTGTACCGAAATATTTCGAAAAAAGTTGATTTTTTTTAAATTTATTGTTTTACCACCCTGTATATGATTTTGGAAATTTTATTTGTACGCTGGTGATATGTAAGTGGATCCTTCTAATCGTTTCGGTAATAAAAACAGGGAAAAAATTTGGAAAATATTTTTCTAAAAATATATATTTTGAAGTGGCTACTTTAGAGGTGGGTATTTGGGGGCGCGGTGTTCAAATTTTTGGTTTAAAAAATCGCACGAGTTTGCTGTACCGAAATATTTCGAAAATGGAGGATTTTTTGGGAAAAATTGTGGTTTTAACACCCTGTATGTGATTAAAAAAACATTATTTTTACGTGAGTGACATGTACGTAGATCCCTCTAACCGTTTCTGTAATGAAAGAGGAAGAAAATTCAAAAATATTTTTCGAAAAAAATTAATTTTGATGTGGTTACTTTAGAGGAGTGTATTTGGGGGCGCGGAGGTCGAATTTTTGGTCAAAAAAATCGCAAGAGTTTGCTGTACCGAAATATTTCGAAAATGGGTAATTTTTTGGGAACAATTGTGGTTTTAACACCCTGAATGTGATTTAAAAAAATATATTTGTACGTGAGTGACATGTACGTGGATCCCGCTAACCGTTTCTGTAATGAAAAGGGAAGAAAATTCAAAAATATTTTTCGAAAAAAAAATAATTTTGATGTGGGTACTTTAGAGGGGGTATTTGGAGGCGCGTAGTTCGAATTTTTGGTCTAAAAAATCGCATGAGTTTGCTGTACCGAAATATTTCGAAAATGGGGGACTTTTTGGGGAAAATTGTGGGTTTACCACCCTGTATGTAATTTAAAAAAATTTATTTGCACGTGGGTGACTTGTACGTGGATCCCTTTAACCATTTCTCTAATGAAAGCGAAAACAAAATTTTCAAAAATATTTTTCGAAAAAAAATTAATTTTGGTGTGGGTACCCTAGAGAGAGGGGTATTTGTGTGCGCGAAGTTCGAATTCTGGGTCTAAAAAATGGCATGAAAACAGGGTGTTCACCCATAATGTCCCCCCCCCCCCCCCTTTAACTTTGTTAATTTTTAAGCTACAAAAAAAATAAAAAACGAAATTGTAGGGTTTTTAATGTAGTTTTTGCACACGTAAAGGAAAAAACAAAAAAATTGTACAGTATACAGGGTAGATCAAAAAGAAACATTTTTTAAAATCTAGCCCCCATTTTTTAGTCGATTTTTCGATTCTACG
This sequence comes from Pissodes strobi, assembly GCA_016904865.1. NCBI lineage: Eukaryota > Metazoa > Arthropoda > Insecta > Coleoptera > Curculionidae > Pissodes > Pissodes strobi. The sequence goes on along the minus strand of JAEQML010078823.1, from coordinate 6,352 downwards.
TAAAATTCTAAGGATTTTTAATATAACACACTATAGGCATATAAATACTTTAAGAGTTACTGACAGTTGAATTCGCTATTTTGTTTGTTCTTTAATTTTTTTATGGCAACAGCCACCTAAGAATATTACTTTTTGTTTAGCTTTTGAACTCATTGAGGTGTAAATATTGAGTTTCCTCAATTAGACCTCATTGCTTCGAGTAGTGATTTTGTATCTTCTGTTTTAAAAATGCTTAAAGAATTATTATTATAATTAAAAAATAGCGACTTCAACTGTCAATAACTCCTAAAGTATTAGGAATAGGCATATAGTGTGTTATATTAAAAATCCTTAGAATTTTAGGTAGAATCGAAAAATCGAATAAAAAATGGGGGTTGGATTTTAAAAAATGGTTCTTTTTGATCTACCCTGTATACTATATAATTTTTTCTTTTTTTTGTATACGTGTGCAAAAACTACATAAAAAACCCTACAATTTCGTTTTTTTATTTTTTTTGTAGCTTAAAAATTAACGAAGTTAAAGGGGGGGGACATTATGGGTGAACACCCTGTACGTATATAGAACATGCGCTCGCTTCACGCTCAATATGTGATACATGCTATTCAGTAATCGATGAATCACTCGGGTTGCGTTTCGGCCACTTCCGTAAAAATTGTCCTGAATCGCTAGGGCGATGTCGTCCGTCTCTAAAGATATGCTAAGTCGCGATTTTTCATTAGCAGTTGCGACTGTTAATGCGATTTTTCACTCACTGCGAATTTAAACTGCTAATGCTAATTGCGAACAGACCGTTATGTTATATAGTGGAGTTTATTTTTAAGGCATTGGTTATTATTGCATACAACGCGCGAAGAGCTGCTTATAGTACGAATGAAGCTTTTTACATATTCATTGCGAGAGTGTTTACCGTGTTACATACAATCACATTAAAACTGTATAGAAAAAATAAAAACGGCTGCCCCTAAAAATCGGCCGCCCGAGGCGGCTGCCTCGCCGCCTCACCCCTGGAGACGGGGCTGAGTTAGCGTCTCTCCCTTGTCTCTGATGTTATTACTTTGCATTCGATATCCATCTAAGTATCTGTGCGTTGATAACTTTTACAATATCGGGTTGGTTATAAAGTCCTTCCAGAACACTGTTAGTTTTTATTCACTGATATCATCTCTTACAAGCCGACAGACTTTTGTTAAAACACTTCTTTTCTATATTTTTAGTCTGTTTTCTTTTTGTTTTGCCAATAATCGAAAGCATATGTCTTCGTTTGGTAGATTATTATTTTTGTTGTTCGCGAGACGTTCATTGATTTGTAGTATATGGAGCAACACGTTTTGAAAATAGCACGTGTGACAGTTCGACATTGTCAAAAAAACAACTGAAATTAGTTGGAAGGATCATTTCTTTAATAGCCTGTTAAAATAACACTTTTCACACGGCGTGCAAAAAGTATAGTTTTGAAGAATTTTAGTTTTAGGTTAGCTGCTAGGTTTGCAGTGATTTTAGTGCGTATAATAATTATTCAATAACGCTAAATTTGCTTGGTACGCCCATGACATCGCTTTAAAATTCGGCGCTTGTAGCGCGACCGTCCGCATTTGCGTATAGATTCAAAATATCACTTTCGGTCCTGCGTGCGCGCGCACCAATCTTGCATTCGCGCCATATCTTCGCCATCCAATCAGTTTGTCGCACGAGCCCTCGTAGTCGAGGGGTCTAGATGGTTGGGTCTCAATCCGGCGGCCCGGGTTCAAATCACATTGCTTTTTTTATTTTTTTTTATTTTTGTTTTTCTTGATTTTGGGTATGTCTTGTGTTAGTTTTGGTTAGCACCTGGTTAGTTTCCTTTTTTTGAGCCCCCGAAGCGAGCGGAGGGCCATGCGAAAAGTGAAATATGCGAACGAAAGTGATATTTTGAATCTATCCGCAAGTGCCGTCCTCGTTCGAAGTCATAGAAATTCTAACGGATTTATGGAGCGAGTTCTCTGGCTATACTGAGCATATTCCCTTCTGATAAAACCCAAAAACAATCTTCTGTGAGGTAAATTACGCGATCGTAGAATCGCATATATTTTTCATACCAACCAAATTATTAATTCTGCCATCAACGACAAATGATCGCTCCTTATCTACTTAAAAAGGGAAACTTTTTTTAATAAAAACGATTGCTTTTCATCTATATAATTCACAGCTAAGGCTAGCTGCACACGGAGCTTCTCGTCATAGACGCGTATTAGACGCGACCTACGGAAGGTGTACGCCTGGTGTACGCTCGCTTGTATTTGAATCAACAACTGCACACGAAGACGAATGCGTCTTCGTGTGCGGTTGTTGATTTAAATACAAGCGAGCGTACACCAGGCGTACACCTTCCATACGTCGCGTATAATACGCGTCTATGACGAGAAGCTCCGTGTGCAGATAGCCTAAGCGTAGCAGCTCGTCGTTATAGCAAACACTTCCCAAATATACGGTGGTTTTTAATGATCAAAGAGCCGTCATCTGGGGCACCAACGATGCGGTCGGTATGTTTACGTAGAAGACTTCTTGGGACGGTGCCCTGGAGAATTTTGCTTCAAAAACGCTCCAACTTTCGTAAACACATTTTTATTTTTCTTTTGTTCGAGGGCTAACTTCAACAGAATATTTTGATTTTTCAGTAACATTCCTTAAATTTTAAAAATACGCAAAAAGTTCATGCAACGTAGGGAATGCTTCACTAGCATCTATATTCTATAGCTTGTGTATGAAGCAGCATTGCGTTTCAAAGAAAGCACGACGAGTACAAGTTTTGGATAGTGATTATTTATTAATAATACTGTTTGCTAGATTATTTTCGGCTTAATAAATACAAACTAAATATTAATAAAATAAGTGACGCTATTAAAAAATCACAGGTATGGTCGACCGTGGCATAATCAGTTTTATCCGTAGAAAGGACATAAAATATATGACATTTTCGAATGTTATGCTCCCTATTACCACAGTATAAGCAAGGAACAGTAACGTCAGTGAGCTCAAATCCCTTGAAGTATTGAGATCAAAGAGCACCGGCAGGCACCGGCTTGCCTGACTTTGCCGTCGTTGGATCACGTCCTATACGAGGGGACGTGCATTTCGTTAAATTTTATTGTCGCATGGAGTCAGTTTCTACTAATAAGTCACTTACAATTTCATTATTTTATAATTTCATTCGACACTCTAGTTTTAATATATTTGGAAATAATATTTAGATTATAGATGCTTCACGACAGGTTCTTAAGAATGTGCGAAAGTTCAAATGATAATAAAACAATAAACAATGCATTTAATAACAAGTTTTGTGTAATGTAGCTTATACTACAAAAATATTAATTTCTTCGAATTTGAAGACAAATTTAGTACAAACTCAAACTGTAAGGTATTTAGTAACACAAAACATAATATACGCAAAGTTTGTTTAATAACTTTTCTACGACTGCCCTGAAAATAGACAAAAACGCACTAACAACTGCTTTTGAAAATTGGACATTTCACACGCTTATTCGGGTATTTAGATTAAAGGGCTTCGTCTCCGATTTAGAGCTTCGCCCTCAGATCTCTAAAAAAGGGGGCCCAATTTTAGGGCTTCAACCCCCCAGGAGCCCCTTTTTGCAAAACTGTAGAAAATGGGACTCTCATACCAGGGGCCCCCTTTTAAGGCTTGGGGCCCAATTTTAGGACTTCGCCCCCGGGGCTCCATTCCAAAATCAGTGGCGGACATATCACCGGGCAGTTCGGTGCGCCGCCCTGGAGCCCAAGGTTCAGAAGGGCCCCACGATGCCTTAACTTAGTTTTAAAATATATAAGGGGTAGGGGCCCATAAATATCTTTTGCCCTGAGGTCCACGCGTCTCTAGATCCGCCGCTGTCCAAAATCTGTAAAAATGGGACTCCCGTGCCATAGGCTCCATTCTAGGGTTTCGCACCTCTGGGGCCTCATTTTAGGGCTTCGCCCCCCGAGCCTCTTTTTCAAAATATTTAGAAAATAGAGACCCTACACCGGTGGCCCCATTTTAGGACTGTGCCCCAAGTTATAGTTTAGCGAGAATCTCTTACTCACGTAGTTTCTTTCGCTAGGAATAAAATTTTCTGATAAATCAGTAATAAAAAAGTTTCCCATATAGGTAACATGCATGATACAATAAACGTAAGATATGATATCGCGCAGGCGACGATTCGCCTGTGACGTAATTGCGAGCGTTTACAAAATGAACGAACGTGTGCTTTGCATTTGAGATTCGTATGTTTTATATTTAAATTTTGTTGGCGTTACTGTTTGGACGGTGTTTGTTGGTATTTTTAATTAAAAAAACGTTTAATAATGAGGTGTGCTATGGAAGGATGTAAGATGGATAACCAAGGCAAAAACTTTGATAGGAATATAAGGTGTTTCACTTTTCCCATAGACAAAATATGTGTAGTAAATGGGTTCACCTGTGTTTTCGTAAGGAAAAATTTAATAAAACTTCTGCACGTATTTGCTCAAAACATTTTGAGGAAGATGACTATGTACAGGGTGGCTCGTTTAAGACGGGCCTATACCTTATCTCGAAGACTATGATGGTTGCAAAAAAAATTAAATGCAAAAGTTATTCCTAGTAAAACGATCTTTACTTTTTTGTATTTTTTTAATCGTAACTTTTTTATATCCAGGGTGGTCAAAGAAAGTTACACTTTTTTAAATGAAACACCCTATATTTTATTACATTTTCGGATTCTACTTAAAATTCTAAGCATAGACTTAGTAGTTTCACAGCTATAAACAGTTGAAAATCGATACTTTGGCTTCTTTTCACATTGGTAGCAGGAACACCATTAAAGATGGAGTAAAATTAATTCCACATTCCTATCTTAACTTTCCAAGAGCTATCTGAAGGTGTTAACTGATGGTACCTACTGAGGTACCAGATTTGGTACCCATGGTACCACCTGCCAATTAGTACCGTCAGATAGCTCTTGAAAAGTTAAGATAGGAATGTGAAATTAATTTTACTCTATCTCTAATGGGCTCGCTACCATCAGGACTTGATAAATTTAACAATTTCTAAAAAAAAGAATGATAACTAAATTTATTATTTAAGAAAAAATATTATGATCGATTTCCTTTTTTTTTGCTTTCGATTGGCCAATACTCAACAAACGTTTTTTAGATAAAAGTAAAACTAAAACAGAGTTTTATCCACAATACCGAAACAGAATTATTGTACTCGACGCGCGTTTCGCTAACCATGTTAGCATCATCATGTTCGCATCATCAGGAGATCAGCAGTTTTAATCATCTGCTGATGATGCTAACATGGTTAGCGAAACGCGCGTCGAGTGCAATAATTCTGTTTCGGTATTGTGGATAAAACTCCGTTTTAGTGCATGTTGCCAACATAGATAAAAGTAAAAGTTTATTACGTTTTTCAAAAAATGCTGTTTTTAATACAACTATTTTGATCCATTCATCATAAAAGTTATGTTGAATATTATTTTTTTTTATTAAATAAATAGTATTAATATGTAATAATTAGTTTTTAATTTCACCCAGGACACAAATTTTCTTGATAGATAGAGAAAATAGGTAAAACATAATGATTATGTGCCTATAAACGTATGCATTTCAATAGAAGCCAATCACGCAATGACGTCACTGCGCGGAGCGAACGAATTTGAGACGGCTGGGTATCATACCTTTCGTTTATTGTATCATGGGTAACATGTAATTTTCTATCACACTCCCAGTGGGGCACCCAGACCCTGTATGTAGCAGTCGTAGAAAAAGTACCAAACTGTCTCATTGGTGTGAAAAGTCTTATTTTCAGCAGCCCACTAGCAAAAATTTCGACACCGCTTTCAATAGGATTTCTAGTAATAAAGACGTCAAAAATGACAATATGGCCGCCCAACTGTTGATCGGGACTAGATTAAATTAAAAGTTTTCATTAAAAAACCTTCAAACTAGAAAAAATTGTATAAAATACACGTTTTAAAAGACATTTAGCGCACTCGCACGTTGCACGTTAGGAAACTCCACGCAAGCGGGTCGTTTCCTAATTTCGTGCTAGTACGACAAAATATGGTATTTTAAAACAAATATCTTATTATACTATTTTTTCACTATAAAAAAAAACGATTCTTTATAGGCCGGAATCAATCCTATTGGTTTTGACGGTCACGCCACGCAGTGTCTTAGACTTAGCTACCTAAACTACCAATTTTCAGGCCCATAATAGTTTTATAACCTGAGCTACAATCCCTTCTACAAAAATAAACAACCCCTTTATGGTCACTACTCCCTTAACACTCGTAATTGAAACTTGGGAAAATGATGATGGTGTTTTTCCCTTTGTAA
>JAEQML010078820.1:0-12258 GCA_016904865.1 Pissodes strobi | reverse complement strand
AATGTAATGTAATGTAATGTATAGCTTACATCAATCGTCCAACAACATAACAACTGCAAGGCATGTTCACTAATGACAACACATAAAATGCACACATGCTCTATCAAATCATTAGTAATCAGTCACAGGTATATATATTTAGCAATTATTAGCAACCATTAGTAAACATGGACCTCAATTATCATCAGATAACAAAGTTGTAATATTATGAAACACGGCAGCAAATAAAAATTCTTTTTTATAGCGGCTTTAAATGTTTTTGGAAATTGGAGTTTTGCTATTCTTGTGCAAAATTGTGAACTGAGTGATTGATACAGGTTTTATATTGTTGTGTCGAGTTCACCTTTCTGTATTAAAAAATTGGTACAAAAAAATAGTGTTACATGCCAAAAACTCTAAAATCCGAATATTGAAGTTCAGGTGGTACGTCCAATTTTTTCCAGGCAATCTAAACACTTTTGATAACACACATTCACAGATTTGCTAATAAAACTGCAGCGGGAAAAAGATCTACTGGTGAGAAATAATTTTCTAGTGCGAATTGGCATTTCTAAAAACTGTGTATTTATAATAAGTAATTCTGAATTTTAGTTTGTGTTAGAGCTTGGAGACATTACGGTATTACTGAGCATGTCTGGAACTCTCGTGATATCTGTGATCAGTGGACTATTGCCGACTTATTTAGCTACATAAACAGATTGCCTCAAAATATAAAGGACATTATTAGTGTGAACCAGTTTGGTTCTCCATGGGAAAACTTGAAGACGTCAGGTATTATCAATCTCTGGTTTAATAGCTGAAAATTTTAATCTCTGAAAAGGCTCAAAGAATTAAATAAATGCTATATGTTTGATTCATTCAACATTTTTTACATATTCTTCACGATAATCTGCTGGGGTGATAACTATGGAACAACATTCTTCAATAGAAGTTTTTGTCAACACATCTCTACGATAAGTCTTAAGGAGTAAAGAACGCTAAGTTTTGTTTGCTGCAACAGTTTTGAAATGTCACTGGTATATCCCCAAACTCCAAATCAAATCTTGAATACTGTATACAGTGGGCGTGGCTCTACATTATTTGATCGAAACACTTTAGCATAGGTTCCTGGGCAATGTAAATTTCAAAAAGTATCATAGATCAGACATACCTATCGAGAAACTGAATTTCGATATGCTTGCCGAAAGGTGAGTGATACTTCAATTTTACTTGAATTGAACCATCGGTTGCCAAGAAAATTGGTTTGAATGCTCCTACTAATCCTATGTAAATTCGAGCATGTTTTTCTACCAATATCATGGTCATCCTGTTCTACCCTCCGATCAGCATATCGGATGACGAGACCAAAGAAGAATTGTATGCTACGTCTACAGAGAAACTCCATGGCTGTTAAAGTTGGGAGATCAGTGCGAAATTAGCAAATTACCTATAGAGCGAACAACTAAACTGCATCAATACTTCTTTTAAAACTCCATTGAAGATTAAAACAACTAATACGACATTGATATCTTCAAATAATAGATCCATAATTACAGATATCTGGATTCTACACAAATTACACAAAGGCGGTGATCATAGATTAGTGAGAAGATTAACGCCTGATTAGAAGAACAAGATCTTATACGTGATCAACTGTTTTCTCATCGCAGTAACACACACACTAAAGAGAGAACCTATATGGCACTTGACAAACGGTGGTTCTTGGATAGCAGAAGGTTGTCATTTGGGGGAAACAAACGTCCTGATGGGAGCGAGTTCCACAGCGATGCAGTGCGCCAGACAAAGAACTCCTTGTAACGCGGTGTCCTAGGTGTTTCCAGTTGTACAGCGAACGAGTGAGTTCTTGCCGTCTGCCGTGACTGTCTGACAGGCTTTACTGGGGGCGGGATGATGCGGGCCAAATCCTGGAAGTCTGCCTTGAAAATATCTGTAAAATAGGAATATCTTGGATACATGTCTACGGTGTTCCAGACTATCAAGATCCTTCTGATTCGAATCCAGCAGCTTTAGGTTCAAATTTCTGTCGGGTCAAGTTCGAACTTTCTCCAGATATTGATTAATTATTGTAATCAGCTTCTGTCTGCGGTCGAAGTCTCAGTCGCTGGTAAAGATTTTTCTGATCTAAATTGGGAGACAAGGGTACTGTCCTACTGTAATATGCAAAACTATAAAGAATTATTAGTTTCAGTCCGCATGTCATTAATATAGATGAAAAACAGTTGCTGAAAGTATTGCGCCCTGAGGCACGCTCGCGTTAATGTGTCAGATGTGGCCACCAACTGCAACGTGCAGAGATCGGTTCTTAAGGAAACTGGCAAGCCAGCTTTAGTTCTCAATTTTATTGCCCTATTCCATGTGTCCATCGACTGCAACGTGCAGAGATCGGTTCTTAAGGAAACTGGCAAGCCAGCTTTTGTTCTCAATTGCCCATATGAGTGACATAGACTAATGTATCACCTGTCGATCTATCTTTGCGAAAGCCCTATTGGTTATCGCTATTATTATAATTATTGGTCTCGAGGTACTTAAATAGTCGCTGATTGACTACACTACACGGTCCAAGACTTTGGAGATTATTGGAAGCAAGGCAATTGGGCGATAGTTTAAGGGCGATGGTTTCCTTGCCTCTTTTGGAACAGGTTGCACTCGAACGTCTTTTCAAGAAGATGAATAAATCCGTTTTCTGATCCGGAAAAATGGGTGTCAGTTCGTTAGCGCAGTTCTTTAACACGATGGCAGGTAGTCTGCAAGGTCCTGATGCCTTTTGAATATTTGAGGATTTTATGAAACTTGGTTTCTGCCATGATAATCTTGATGTTGGATATGGTAGGGAGAGCCTTGCCTTGGGAGACGTTTAAGATAGAGGGCGATGAAAACATTTTGGCGAGCATGTTTTCTTTGTTCCTTGGCTGTAGTCACCGTGATGCCGCGTTCGTCTGTTAAAGGTGGGAGACACGTTTTTCTAAAGTTATTATTTACTGCCTTTGCTACCGACCACAAATTCCTGGAGCCACTGGGACATTGTAAAAGTTTATCCTGATCCTTTGATTGGGTTTGTCCTTAGGTTCGTCAATCACACGTTTGCATGAATCTCTCAAATAATTGCAATTTTCAGTAGTCTGATTTTACTGTCAGGACTTATAGGCTTGCTGTTTCCTACCTACAGCTCACTACAGATCACACATAAACGAAGAAGGCGATTGAGAAAAGACGAAGCCTAAACAGGAATTCGGATCAATACAAATATGCAATTTTAATATACAAGTAATAAACGAGAGCATCGAAAATAACAAAAAGATGAGATCTGAAAAACCATGTCATGTCATGCTCAGCGTATTCACCGATTTCACCAATTTATTTTTATATCGATTTACACGAGTCCAAAATGCAAAGCCAGAAAAAAACATACGGGTCTCCCCGAAACGAAAATTCGGAAGACATACTTAAAATTGCAGTCCAAGGATTTCTCGCTACAGAAAATTAGAACTGGCCGATATCTTGGAGAGGATCGTCTGACCGCGGATATGCTGAAGATGGGCTCACTTACTGAAACAATATCTATCTTATCTTTTTTTGAATGATGGGTTTTTTATGGTTTGTTAATCTGGTGAAAAAAATGTTTACTAGGGTAGATATATATATATATATATATAGAACTATTTATAATACGTTTACTCAAGTCAAAGTATATTCTCAAAATTGGAGACTTAGGTATACTCATAAAAATACTCTACAAACTCATTTCTTTTTATAAAAAATTTTTAGTTCTTTTTTTGATAGTGTACCTTATAGGTTCATTTTAGTTATTGAAAGATTATTTTTTTTTTAACAATAATGCGATTCGGTGGAGCGAGTTTGAGGGGGCGCGGGTTGGGGTGGCGACGCACTTATTTGTATAATGGGGGATAATGTTGAAACCTTGCAAGGTCGGCAACATGACACCAAATTTAGTATTGGTCACTTAAATCTTCGTTCTATCAATACGGGCTTTGATGAGTTTATAAATTATGCGCTCGAATTCGACTTTGATATTTTGGGAGTTTCCGAAACCTGGCTAACACCAGATGATAATAGTTCTAACTTTAAAATTCCTAATTAAAATTTTTTTAGAAAAGATCGTGATGGGAGGGGTGGCGGTGTGGGTATTTATGCAAAGAAGAATCTTAAGTTATCTGTAGTCACGTTTCCCAATATATCAAATGAGTTTGAATATATCGGCTTTAAATTTAACTTAAATAAAAAAAATATATTAATCATTAATTTATATAGACCACCATCGTCAAATGTCTCTATATTTTTAGACACTCTAGAAGATATTTTAAGTTCGTCGGTGCCTTGTTATAATAGCATTATTTTAATGGGAGATATAAATATAGATTTGTTGAGCCCAACAATACCATCAGAAATATTTAAGAGCTTTTTAGAAATTTTTGATCTTCGTCAGTTAATAACAGATCCTACTAGAATAAACATACAGTCAAATACTTCAACCCTTATAGATGTTATTGTAACTAGCAACAATTTAGAATGTGTCAGCTCAGCGTCTACTTGCATATCTGAAACTATCACCGATCATAATCTTGTACACGCCAAATTAAACTTGCCTAAATCGAGAAAAATGGAAAAGGTTATTAAATATCGCGACTATAATAGTATTAATACAACTTTGTTTGAAGTGGAAGCTCAGCAATTAAATTGGCGTAGTATTTATTACATTTCAGATATAAACGAAAAAGTTTCAATTTTAAACAAAAATATTTCATACATGATAAATAAGTACGCTCCTTTAAAATCTAAGGTTTTTAAAGAAAAGCCATTCACTCCTTGGATTACAAGTAATATTAAGTATTTAATCAAATTAAGGGATAAGGCACATAAAAAGTATACAAAACAAAAAAATCCAGCTAATTTATCATATTACAAGCAACTAAGGAATTTTACTAAACATGCAATCAAAAGAGAAAAAATAACATATTTCAAAGAAATGTCAAAAAAAGTGGGAAAAGAATTCTGGGATACTGCCAAAAAACTAAACTTTACAAAAAATAAAAAAAATTCTGTACCTGAAAATTTGAACAAAGCGGAGGAGTGAAATAATTTTTTTTCAAGCTCTAAAAATAGTGTTAATTCAGCATCTTATGATAAAATAAATTTTTATAAATCAAATAGACTACATAATAATGAATTTTCAATAAATTTAATTAATGTGCAAGATGTTTTAAACATTATAAATAAATTAAGATCAAACGCCATTGGTATGGATGGAATCTCTATTAAAGATCGAAAACTCTGCTTACCCTACTGCTTGTACCCTCTTCTTAATATTCTTAATACTTGTATTTTGGAAAACAAATTCCCAGTTGAATGGAAAAAAGCAATGCTCATTCCTTTGCCTAAAGTACCCTGTCCTAAAGAATATAAAGATATAAGACCGATCAGTATTTTACCATTAATCTCAAAAATTTTAGAGCGCCATATGTTTAATGAAATCAATAGTTATGTTTATAGTTTAAAAATAATTCCTAATTGCCAGTCAGGCTTCAGAAAATCATATAGTACTACTACTAGTCTTATTAGTATTGTTAATGATATAAGGGTTAAAGGGGATCTAAAACAGGTAACATGCTTAACATTGTTAGATTTTAGCAAAGCGTTTGATACGATCGATCATCAACTGCTCCTGGCAAAGTTACACTATTTTGGTTTTTCGAAAAATACTGTAAATTTTTTGGGCTGCTACCTTAAAGACCGCCTACATTGTGTTCGGACAATCACTGACAATAACTTTAAATTTTCAAATTTTTTGCCTGTGTCCAAGGGTGTACCGCAGGGTTCAATTTTGGGGCCACTGCTATTTGCTATATACGTTGCAGATATGAATAACTGTCTTCAAGACGCAAAATTGCAGCAGTACGCCGATGACTCCCAAATTTATATTTCATTTAATGTCCCTGAATTGTCTATTGCTCAAGAAAAAATGAACTCAGACTTACAAAGAATTGCCTTATTCGCTGAAACTCATAACCTCAATTTAAATGCATCAAAATCGGCTGCCATTTTTTTTTCTCATAACAAAAACTTGCTTCAAAGATGTGCCGAAAATTTTAAAATAAATATTAACGGGTTTCAAGTGCCGGTATTTGGTGAAAAGCGAAATTTAGGAATAATTTTGGACTCAAATCTGAACTTTGCTCCACATATCGTCGTCAATATCACGAAGTGGCGTAACTCGAAAAAATCTAAAATTGAGTTAAGTCCATTTTTAACTATTGCAATACATGCCTCACAATATCACGAAACGGCTTATCTCGGTTCGTTCTCCTTTCTATGTTGGAAGGTATGAAATGAGCGGCGTATCTAGTTTTAATAAAAGGTGCAAATTCACGAAGAGGCTTAACTGCACTTACGCCTGTTTGTGAAATTTAGATTTGTTCTTCTTTATTGTTTATCCTAAGGCTTATCTTAGTTAAGCCACCTGTCAATTATGTTTATCCTACAGACAAGGAGATGAAGCTTTAAAAGAAACGATAAAGGATAAGTACAATAAACATGTTGCAGAAAAACCAGTCAGAGAAATCAAAAAGGGAGTAAAAGAGAAGGCTTTAGCTAATGAAACTATTGTTTGTGCAAGTTTTGATTTTCAGCAAGTAATCTACTCGCCACCATCAAAAGAAAATGCATTATTTTACAAACGATGTCTAGCAAATTATAACTTTACTTTCTACGATATTGCTTCAAAGGAATGCCATTGTTTTGTTTGGAGTGAGCTGTGTAGCCAAAGAGGTGCCTCAGAAATAAGTTCTTGTGTATATAAAGCGCTACAAAAATACGACTCTAAAGATTGTACTAAAAAAGTCGCCTTGTTTTTAGACGGCTGCAGCGGTCAAAATAAGAATTCGGTCATCGCCACAATGCTTTTGAATGTAGCCAACTCCTCAAATATAGAAGAAGAAGAAGATATATATAGATCTTTTCATTCCGTCACAGTTATACCCCATCATCCATCTAGCACGCCATAAACAACCTTACATAGTGCAACCTCTCCAACATAATGATTTTTTAAATTTTAAAGAGTTATCTAAAGAACAGAGTTTTGATAGTAAGAACTTCTGAAACAGGAGAATCAATTAAATGGCATGACATTATGGAACCAAAAGTAAATAAAAACGAACCATTAACAATATTTTATAAACGAGCCATCATGAAAGTTACAAAAAGCTTAAATTAAAACGACAAAAAAAATTTACTTTAAAAATTATAATATTGAAAGTTTAAATAAGGAACCAAAAAAAATCACTAAAGAGTATTCAGATTTAAAATCATTATGTGACTATAAAACAACATTTTAAAATGCTCCCACAAAAAATAATCCAAATTGCTTAGGTCTGGTTGTCTAGGAGACCATGCGTGTCTTTGCCCACGACCTATCCAACGGTTATTAAAATTGTGATCGAAATATTCGCGTGCGAGAACAATAAAATTCGAAGGACCACCGTCATGCGTCAACCACATTATTTGAAGCCCAATTAAATATTAATAATCTCCAATGATTCCGGTTCATACATTCACTTAAAACTGCTCGTGGTGATGAGCTTTGATTATTACAATCATGCATGCGGATTTTCGTCTGCCCAAAAATGGTTTAGTGAAAATTGTGTATGGTATTTTTATATAAGTAGTCTCGTCCTTAAACAAAGGATTATCGGCAATGTTTTGAAGAAACTATTGACAATAATTTATTCTTAGTGGAAAATCGCTAGAGAGCAAAGCGTGAATCCGTTGGATGTGATATGGATCTAACATATTGTCACGACTAACAACCATCCGAACGTTTTTGTGCTACCCTATAGAACTAGCCGCCCCGCCGTGCCCCTCGCTTCTCTGTCTGTATGAATCATCGACCGGCCCGTCGCGAAGTTACGGGATAGCTGGAATTATCTCGATGTCCTCGTCGAGATCATATAGAGTGGCCTTGGAATACTTCCCGAATATTCGTGATAGATTTGAGATTATATATAAGCAGACCTAAGTCAGTCGGTTAGTCAGTTAGTTCAGTTAATCATTGAGTGTTGAATAGATATTAGTGGTAAAGTTATAAGACTAGTTTAGTGAGTTAAATTGTATACAGTGGTAGTGAATAAAGAGAGTATTAGTTGAAAATAGCAAAGTTGTAATTCTGTTAAGAACCCACGGGAAAACCGTAACAATATTATAAGCGTCAATAATCCTCCAAACTAGAATATGGATGATATTTAAATTAGTGGCAACTTTCCTTGTACTTACTTCGGGATTTTCCTCAACTGGGTTTAAAATGGCTACCTCAGTTTTCGGATTTCCCGTAGTCTGTGGTGCGCCTTTTAGGTGGTTATTTGGTTTAAAACTTCGGGTTTTACATAAACAACTGTGGGTGCTTGAAATTGTGCAAGCATCGGGCAGCATTGTATCTGGGAAAGGCGCTTGATAAAATCTTCTAGCTTACATGCATTTCAGTCAGCAAGCCCATACATGTAGTGCATGTCTGCTTATTTGCATTGGCAACATTTCGCAAATAACTATTAAATGATTAGGGTTTAAATTGTGACCGGCCGGAAATAAAGCTAAAACATTGTCAAACTTGTTTACGATTAAGAAACAAATAAATCTGTTTCCAGAGTAGATACCTAATCCAACTCCTCAACTGCTGGATTATCATTAACAAGAAACGCAAGGACCGCGGTGCAGGTAAAGGCATTTTATTTTATTTTTTAATTCCAATCCGTCCGTTGGACAGAACAAGTCAAGAAGCCGTTCTTATTATTAACAAGTAATAGGAGATTACGAAAACAAATTTTATTTTAAAAAAAATAGTGGCGCTTCATTTTTTCGTTTAAAGATATTAGAGGACATGTTAGATGAAGCATTATTAATTGGAGTTGAAAATAATTTTGCGCTTAAAAAAATATTTCTATACGTACTTAATGCGCAAAATGCAAAGACATATGTGAAGCTAGCTACTCTAGAAATATTGGAATAAACCATATTTTTTTAAAATTAGAACTTCTTTAGCATGGGTGTGGTTTGACACTCGATGAAACGAAAAAGCGACAGTAAGTATATAGAATAGGATGTAGCTTGCGAGAGAGTGAGATAGAACACGGTTATACAGTTATCACATGTTTGTTAAGAGTAAAACCAAAGACAATTCACAGGGAATAGACGCCCAGCGAGCCGAAACGGTAATGTACTTCAGGTTCCGTTCTTAAGAGCGCAGCACCTGTGGCTTATAAACCTAATTTTACTATTATTTTAAATATTCCGCATCTCTCGATATGGTGCGATTTCGGTTGCCATGAGGACGATACAACGACGCCTTGCGGTGTTGCCGATGTATGTTGGACTTAGCAGAGCTCGATATAAATCAGGGCAACGCAATGTCGTGCGGCGGTAAAAGGGCTGCCGCGTTCTCTTTGATAGACCGCTTCGCTTGTCCGTGTCTTAAATCTAGCGCTTTTTAATACCGCCTGTTTTTTAAGTAAACCTTGCCATCTTCAATTATTGAGGGGAAGGAGTACTACTATTTGGTAAATTTGGTTATTTGAAATATATTCTTTTTGCAAGTGCATTGTGATTGAATTCTTCCTCTTACGTTCACCGATTTTAAAGACAATGTCTGGTAATGTACGTTGCTATTTCAATTGTGAGAAAAGTGCGCGAAAGCACGGGGTGAGATTGTTTAGATTCCCGTTAAAAAATGAGGAATTGTGTTAGCGCTGGATTCTTAATTGCGGCACGGTAGAATTAATGAACGGTAGCGTCAAATGCATAAAAATCTCGATTTTGCCGCCTGAGGTAAGAGCGGTTCAATCCAGTTTTGTCATAGACTCGCAGAAACTCTGGGGAGTTTTAGCACAAACGTATTATACGAGGGCGAGGGAGATATTATTTAGGGACTGTTGTTGCGTTTTCTATAACGATGGTTGGATTTTGTGCAGTGGATAACTATTTCAATAAAACTGATGGTAAAAAATTATTTTTTAGAAGATTCCCAAAAGATCCTTTCAGGTATGAGTAAATATTATCTATATAGAATTAAAATTCCTACCTACTTGCTTTTTTTTTTAAAAGAGATGAGATAAAAATTAGGCATGAAAATATTATTCATAAAATTGTGCACTCCATACATTCCTTAATCAATCATGTTCCCTTTTCAAACCATTTGGTTTTGTGCTAATCATAAAATGTAAGATTAAACTTATAGTTCCCATTCATAGCATAGGGGTGGAACCAATAAAAACGAAAATATTTTATATCTAAATAAACCAAAACAATGCCAATTACAAATGGAAAAACACCATCATTTCCCCAAATTTCAATTACGGGTGTTAAGGGAGTGGTGACCATAAAGGGGTCGTTTATTTTTGTAGAAGATATTGTAGCTCACGTTATAAAACTATTATGGGCCTGAAAATATGTAGTTTACGTATCTAAGTCTAAGATTCCGGCCTATAAAGAACCGTTTTTTAATAGTGAAAAAATAGTAATATTAAGACACTTGTTTTAAAATACCATATTTTTCGCATGATCACTAAATTAGGAAACGACCCGCTTGCGTGGAGTGTCTTAACGTGCGACGCGACGTGCGAGTGCGCTAAATGTCTTTTAAAACGTGTATTTTATACTCTTTTTTTCTATTTTAGAGGTTTTTTAATGAAAACTATTAATCTAATCCCGATCAACAGTTGGGCGGCCATATTATCATTTTTGTCGTCTTTATTACTAGAAATCCCATTGAAATCTGTGTCGAAATTTTTGCTAGTGGGCCTTGATATTGCACAATTTTGTTAATATCCTAGCAACCAGTCAACAAAAGCCGTATCGAAAAGAAGTTCTTTTCGACACGCATTTGCGTATTAAAATGGAATCATTTTGAACGCAAAACAGAAATAGTATATTGTGCAACAAAAGCTGAAAATAAGACTTTTCACAGCAATGAGACAGTTTGGTGAAACGAGCCGTAGACGAGTGTCATAAAGTCTTTTCGGCACGTGTAGCACACTATAATTTCTCTACGACTGCTACATAAAGGGTCTGGGTGCCCCACTGGGAGTGTGGTAGAAACTTACATGTTACCTATATGGGAAAATTTTTATTATTGATTTATCAGAAAATTTTATTCCTAGCGAAAGAAACTACGTGAGTAAGAGATTCTCGCTAAACTATAACTAGGGACACAGTCCTAAAATGGGGTCACCGGTGTGGGGTCTCTATTTTCTATATATTTTGAAAAAGAGGCTCTGGGGGCGAACCCTAGAATGGAGCCTATGGCACGGGAGGACCATTTTTACAGATTTTGGAATGAAGACCCAGGGAGAAGCCCTAAAATTGGGCCCCAAGCATTAAAAGGGGGCCCTGGCATGAGAGTCCCATTTTCTACAGTTTTGCAAAAATGTGCTACTGGGCGGGTGAAGGCCTAAAATTGGGCCCCCTTTTTTTAGAGATCTGGGAATGGGATCTCTGAGGGCGAAGCTCTAAATCGGAGACGAAGCCATTTAATCTAAATACCGGAATAACCGTGTGAAAAGTATACTTTGCATACGCCGTGTGCAAAGTATACTTTTCACACGATGTTTGAAATGTCCAGTTTTCAAGAGCAGTTGTTAGTGCTTTTTTGTCTATTTTCAGGGCAGTCGTAGAAAAAAGTTATTATACAAACTTTGCGTATATTATGTTTTGGGTTACTAAATACCTTAGAGTTATATTAGTTTGGGTTTGTACTAAATTTGTCTTTAATTTCGAAGAAATTAATATTTTTGTACTATAAGCTGCATTACACAAAACTTGTTATTAAATGCATTGTTTATTGTTTTATTATCATTTGAACTTTCACACATTCTTAAGAACCTGTCGTGAAGCATCTATAATTTAAATATTATTTGTAAATAAATTGCCGTTCATAACTTTCGAGCATTAAAAATTCGTGGTCCGATTTTAATAATCAATATCTTAACTAATAATTGATGGAATTAAATGCGGTTTTCGAAATAATAAAGCCCAATGCTTTACAAATCAGCTGACTTGTACTAAATACCTAAAAAGATCCATATTCAAATTATACAGGGTTATTCGCAATTGCCTCAGAAAATTCAAAATATTCATATCTCTCCCAAATATGCAGAAGTCATTTTTTTATCGGTTTGATGATAGGACAGTAGTCATTGGCTCCATACCTCGGGACGTTTTCGAGATTTTTCATTTATCGATAGCGTTTAAAAAATTGCT